>JAVKPL010013086.1:0-68568 GCA_032173675.1 Gastrolobium villosum | reverse complement strand
TTATAATTATATATTTTGTTACAAGAAAATGTAAATAGGTTTAATAAGATTAAGATGCAATAACTTGATGTTAGCCAAAAGGCCGAGAAGATACAATAACTATTCATAAACTAAAATTCAAATTATCAAAAAAGAACCAAAGCCTAAAATAATGTGGACCTCATACCCATCGAGAGGACTAGTGTTATAACCTATGTAAAGTATAAGTGATACCCAATATCATCAATAAAATAAAATAAAAATACTAATTAATAACATTAGATTATATAAAAACAAGTAAGATCTATTTTAATTTCTTAGTATCCGAAGGGAATTAGGATTTTGGAGCATAGAAATGGCTCCACTCCTCTATGATATTAGCTCGTATGAGTGGATTTTAATTAGATGTCCCCATATTTCAATTTTGTGTTAAGAAATTCTAAAATATCTATTAGAGGAATCTTGGTCTATCCATTTGGATATTATATCACGAATCGAGAGTCTCACAAAAATTTAAATATAAATGAATAATTTTTATATTTATCTTTCCGTAAAGAATTTTGCCTCAAAAGTTAGCTCAAAGGGTGAGAGTGCCCAATGCCTTATAAACTCAACATTAGTTGTTCATCCAACCAATGTGGGATTATATCTCTCAACACGCCCCCTCACATGAGAGCCCACTGGGCTTGAAGAGTGGATCTATGAAGCACCGACACTTCAAAAATCCTGGCGTGTCGTGTCCGACACTTCCTGACACTCTCGGACACTCCGACACTCCCCGACACTCCAAAACGCATTATAGAAATTCAAAAAAAGGTTCAAAGGTTGCGTTCCGTTGCGTTGAGTTGTTAGTTCCAATTAGATTTGTTAGATTACGATTACCATTTTATTAAATTTAATATAAATATTTGGGTTATCTTATTTTTCTTTGCAAAATTCATGAATAATATAAGTTTAGATTCATTTTTTTGTTAAATTATTGAATATTAAATACAATATACACTATATAAATTAAAAATATTATTTAATATCAAAACGTGTCCTAACATGTCGAAATCTAACATTTTTTAGAATTAACGTGTCGGAGTGTCGTGTCGTATCGTGTCACGTGACCCGTGTCGGTATCGGTGCTACATAGGAGTAGATGATGCAACAGGCTCAACCTACCTGTGCTAAGAGAGTCCACAAGAGAAAGTGGGGGACGACGAGGCTCTGATACCACGTAAAGAACCTTGGGATACACCACCCCAAAAGCTAACTTAGGAGTGCCCAAGGCCTTATAAACTCCACATTAGTTGTTTATCCAACCAATGTGGGACTATATCTCTCAACACTTTCTAATATAAAGAAATAAATCAAATACATAAACTATATATTATTGCATGAGAAATACTCTACAATATATAAGGACATAATAATTTTCTTTTGTTTTCTCCTTGCAGCTTCTAGGAGAAATAATTGCACCTTCCAAGGACATATGGGTAGGCCTAAGTGCGATCTCACAATTGATTACCATCTCATATGTAAACGGTCTTACAATTGATGGTGGAGGACTTATCTATGGCAATGGTTCTGATTGGTGGCCATGCAGAACTTGCCCACGACCTAGAGTATGACCACTCTGAAATTAATTAATTTTTTCTTTTATATATATTCTCAATGTATATGCGATAATTTTATCTCCTACGACTACGAGAAACATTAAACCTGTTAATTATTCTCTATATCTTGTGACATGATTTTTCATGTGCATGATGCAGCTCTTAGGTTTTCATTCTTGCAATAATCTTAGAGTTAGTAACCTGAGCATCAGTGATAGCCCAGGAGGTCACATATCCATAAATGGTTGCAATGGTGCAACATTCTCTTATCTCAATATTCATGCACCTCCTAACAGCCCCAACACGGATGGAATTGACATTTCTGCTTCCAAAAATGTCTTGATAGAAGATTCCGCTATAGGAACTGGTAAACCATGTTTACATCTTATGTACATATCATATTTAAATTGTAGTATTTTTAAAAAAAAAAATCACTCTATGTGGAGTTTTAATTTACTTTGCGTTTTCTAAATAGGTGATGATTGTATTGCCATCAATGGTGGTTGCTCTTACATCAATGCTACTAGGGTTGCTTGTGGACCAGGCCATGGAATAAGGTTTATATAAAAAGTTAATTTTGTTTTTTGTTATACCGACCCAAATTATTTCTGTAAGGAGAGTGGGCCCCCCAAGTATTTCTATAAACTTTAATTTTTTGAGCCGATTATGAGATTAATCCTGAATTGGGGCATAGTAATAGTTATAACTCTTCATCCCTCCCAAAAAAATATTTAGTGAGAATTGAATTTTTCTCTCGCCACTTTACACGGCATGTGTTCTCAACTAAGTTACACCAATTGAATTTTGGATATAAGCAATTAAGTAACTTCCTCAACTTCACACTTAATTATGTCAAAATAAGAGTTAAATATTTGGTGTAAATATTATCACATCACTTGCACATGACATCAAACTGTAAAATATTTCCATGATTTTATTTAATAATTATATTAGGGGAGGGTTATATTTACAATCTTTTTGTTTATAAACCTTTACAAACTACACTATGTTCTCCCCAGAGAACTCTAGGTTACACTATGTTTTTCCGGGAGTACATAGTGTAATTTGCAAAAATTTGTAAAATTTTTTTGTAAGCGGATCCTTCCTCATTATATTATTGTAATTTGGTTATTCTTATCTAAAAATAATCATGATGAATTAATCAGCATTGGAAGCCTCGGAAGAAATGGAATTCATGAGACAGTTGAAGAAGTTTATGTAAAGAATTGCAGCATCAATGGGACAACAAATGGAGCAAGAATCAAGACATGTCCGGTGTGTGATTATTTTATGTGTGGGAAATGATTTTTGCACAACTATTATTCTAAATATATCTTTTGTGCCCTCTTCCAATTATCTTCGCATTTTTTTATTTTCAATTTTTTTTTTCCAGGGTGGATCAGGTTATGCAAGGAAGATCACTTACGAGCAAATCACACTTATAAATGTTCACAACCCCATATTAATAGACCAGTACTATAATGGTGGATATCCAATGGTACACATTTTATTCTAGATTCATTTTATTTCTTGGGCTTTTTAACCATAATGATGTGAAAAGTGAGATATTTTTTCTCATTGATTCAAAATTCAAATATTTTGTTATAATAATACACATATGTGACTTGTAATAGTGTGTGACTTGTACTATTACGTGATAAGCACATATTTATTTTTACACAAATTGTACATTTTTTTCAAGTGCGATTTGAAAACGCACATTCTATGCACTTCTTGCTGCATTACTTTGATAAAATGTTTATATTTTAAACCAATGCGATAAAATATTTAACTTTTCACATTAAATGAATCAAAATGTCTATTTCTTGTGTTTTTAACTCTCTTTTTTCTGCTTATTACATCTATGTTTTGAATTTTGGCAAATTAGAATACTTCAGTCGTGCAAGTGAGTGAAGTGACGTACCGTGGATTCCAAGGAACTTCTGCTGATGAACAGGCTATTAACTTAAATTGCAGCTCATTTGGTTGTTTCAACCTTGTATTGGATCAAATTAACATTGTCTCTTCTCAACCTGGGAAAAAGACATATGCTTCTTGCAACAATGCCCATGGAATAGCGGGATCTACTACTCCACTTGTCTCTTGCTTATTGGAATGAATTCATGATACCCAATGTATGGAGTAACCATGTCAAATATATTATTCATCACATTGTATTGCAATGAAAATTACGAGTGACCATGGATTAGATCGATTGTTTTGAGACAATATTTTATTGATTGAATTTAATTAGTTTTCTTAGAATATTCTAATCGGTTTGGTTCAAAATATAAATATAATTTTATCCAATTCAAATTGAAAAGAATAATTTCATCAAAATATATCAAATACAAATCTAAATTAATTAATTAAAATACACTAAAAACAAGTTCAAACAAATTTATCAATAATTATTGATTTAAGTTGTATAAGATTCATTCCCTTTAATTAAAACTCTCGAGTTCAAAATAAAAAATTAATATTGAGAGAGTTAATTACAAAATATTACACAATACCAGTTAATCATGACTAATTCTAATTGTATACTACCAAATGATGATAACTCAGTTAACGCATGTGAGCTGAGCATGTAGGGATAGAAGTATATATTCGATCCTTTTCATTACTATATTTGTGATGAGTTTAAAATCTTAATTTTAAACCTGCCTCAACTTGAACTCCATATTAGTCCATAGGGAATGTATGAAATTACCAGGGGGATATTTAAAAAAAAAAAAAAAAACTAATTGCATACTGCTCTAACGTAACATTAGTTACTCTAGGTAGCACGGGATAGTCGCTCCACAATTTTTTGTCTTTAAGACAACAACCAACGCAAATAAATATACAATAGTAGTGTTAACGGTTTTCTATCTATGAGATTGAAGTCGAGCAGGGAATAAGATTATTAAAGCAACCATATAATTAAGGTACATGTTATTGCGTATGACTTATATTTTGCATGTTGACGAGGACCCTTGTTGTTGGGGTTAGCAGAAAGGCAACTCAGGTTTTCTAATCCTATTTATATTTTTCTTGTAAATCGAGTGACTTGTAACAAGTGGTGGTGATGTGAATATAATACAGACAAACTGGACGTACCCTAAATTTGGTGAACCAGGGTAAATATCTGTGTCTATTCTCTCTCTCTCTCTCTCTCTCTCTCTCTCTTTTCGTTTGCGAATTGTGTGATTGTCGATTTCCAACATTTGGTATCAAGAGCTTTGGTTCTGCAACCGGGGTTCCTGTGACAGATTGAGGTTACGCGATTTGGCATTTTTTCTTGGCATAGAGAAAACTGCGATTTGGAGAGGATGTCGACTGTCCAATCAAGGATCGAGGTTGAAAAGTTCAGAGGAAAATGATTTGAGTTATGGAAGCTGAAGATGGAGGCTTTGCTCGTTGACAGGGACGTGTGGTACATGATCGAAGATGAAAAGCCATCGGTTCCAACGAAACCTATCGGTGACGTAACGTCAGGTGAAGGCGCGAAGCCTGATCTGGTTATGCCTGGAAGATAACATTCTGGTGAACGTAACTTCTGAGAAGACCGCGAAGGATCTCTAGACGAAGCCGGGAGGTCTCTATCAGAGCAAGTCACTCGTAAACAAGTTGTTCCTGCGAAGAAGGCAGTATAATCCGCATATGAGCGAAGGTGATTATTTCTCTGCTTATTTAAATGAATTTAATACTATTTGTGCGCTACTTTCTTCTATATACATTAAACTGTATGAGGAAGACAAAGCTTGTATCTTGTTGTGTTCACTGCCCAACTCTTGGGAGCACATCATTGTGTTAATTGGTACTGGTGTTAATAAACTATTCTTCGAGACGATTGTTGCTGCCTTATTGTCTGAGGAGATGAGAAGGGTAGGTTCTGAAGGTACCAACAATGAGGCTCTGGTTGTTAGAGGGAGAAGTGGTGATAAATCAAAGTCTGGTAACAGAGGTAGATCAAGGGGACGGTCAAAGTCCCGTGATAAATTTGATAAATTTGAATTAAGGTGTTGGAGATACAAACAGGATGGACATTTGAGAAGAAATTGCAGAATCAAAAGTGTAGGTCCTGAGAAGCAGGATGATTCACAACCTTCTGCTTTGGGTACAGAGAAGGATGATGATGATAGTACAGGGGACTTGTACATGGCGTTTGATAGTCATAGTGATTGCAATGACTGAATTATTGACATTGGAGCATCGTTTCATATGACACCTTATAGGGAGTGGTTCTGCACCTATGAATCATATTCTGGCGGTACAGTTAGAATGGGAGTTGACACGACTCATGCTATTGTGGGACGCGGGAAGGTAAAGCTGAAGATGAGTGACGAGACAGTCAAGAATCTGCCGGGCGTGATGCATATTCTGGGGCTTACCAGAAATCTGATCTCCGTTGGTAGTATGGAAGATGCTGGTATTAATTTCAGCAGTGACAAGTATTCTTGCAAGTTGACTTGAGGAGCTTTGATTATTACAAGAGGGGAGCATCATGGTAAATTGTGAAAATTATTGGGTAGCATATTATTCAGTGGTGAAAGCTATGTTTCAGAACAAGCGAAGGAGAACACTGCTACGTTATGGCATAGGAGGCTGGGGCATATTGGAGGAAAAGGTCTGGAGAATCTAACATCAAAGAAGCTGGTGGATGGAATTCCGAGCTGCTCTATGGGGTTTGGATTATGCGAGCATTGCCTGTAAGGGAAGCAAAATCGGGTATCTTTTGATTCCATAGGAGGAAGAGCTGAGGGGATTCTGGACCTGATACATAATGACGTGTTTGGCCCCACACCTGTAGCATCACATGGAAAATCAAGGTATTATGTTTCCTTTACTGATGATTTTTCAAGATATGTGTGGTTATATTTCTTGCACAGCAAGGATGAAGTGTTCGATAAGTTCCGCGAGTTTAAGGCTTTGGTGGAAAATCAATTTGATCAAAAAATCAAGGTGCTGAGAACTGACAGTGGAGTGAAGTTATGTTCAACAAAATTTGATCAGTTTCGTGCGACCAATGGAATTATAAGGTAGAAGACTACGCCTTACTCACCTCAGCAGAATGGGGTGGCAGAGATGTTGAATCGATCTCTCATGGAGAAAATGCGGAGTATGCTGAGCAGTGCAGGCTTGGCAGCTGAGTTTTGGGCAGAGGCAATGACTACTGCTTATTATTTGAAGAACAAGTCTCCTACATCGGCCTTGAAGGAGAAGACTCCGTATGAAGTGCTATTTGGGAAAAGGCCAGACATATCTCATGTCAGAGTGTCTGGCTGTGAAGCATATATGCACATACCCAAGGAGAAAAGAAGCAAGTTTAACAATAAATCTGAGAAGTGTATCTTTATTGGGTACAAGGATGGCATAAAATATTATAAGATGTGGAATCCGGATACTAGAAGTGTAACTTACAGCAGAGACGTTGTATTCAGGGAATCTAAGCTTAATCAAATTTTTCCTGAAGCTCCTGAAAAGTCAGAGACAATGGAGTTGGATGTGGGTTTGAAAGAGGATACATTAAACTCACAGGCTGAATTGAAAAATTCGAATTCTGAAGCTGCTGAATATAACGAGGTAGAGGATGAATTTTTTGAAACCGAGGCCGAGGTTGAGGAGATCCACGGGGGAAAGAAGACCATCTGAGAGGTATACATCTGAAAATTATATCCTGTGTGCTAGTGATGTTGTTTGTGCATTTAGTATTACAAGTGATGATCCGAGCACTGTAAAACAAGCTAGGAGCTCGGAGGATGCCAAACAGCGGGAGGAAGCTATGAAAAAAGAGATGAAGTCTCTGATGGAGTTTGGTGAATCTACCTGCAGACCAAAAAACAATTGGTTGCAAGTAGGTGTTCAAGAAGAAGGTTGGTGCCAATGAGGAGATTGAGCGCTACAAGGCTCGGTTGGTTGCAAAGGGATATTCACAGACAAAAGGGGTTGATTATGGTGAGGTGTTTTCACCTATTGCAAAGTTAAATTTCATAAGACTGGTTTTGTCTATAGCAGTTGCATATGACTTAGAGGTGGAACAGCTGGATGTGAAGACAACTTTCCTTCATGGTGATTTGGAAGAGGTTATTTTCATGAAGCAACCATAGGGGTTCATAGCAAGAGGCAAAGATGAGCTAGTCTGCAAGCTGAATAAATCTCTGTATGGCCTGAAGCAGTCCCCAAGGATGTGGTACATGAAGTTCGACACTTATGTGGTGAAGCTTGGCTTTGACCGTTGTGATGCTTATCACTGTATTTATGTGAAAAGGATAGAAGGTGACTTTGTTATTCTAACTTTGTATATTGAAGACATGTTACTTGTTGGGAACAGTTTGAAGATGATCAGCACTGTTAAAGGGTTGCTAGTAAAGCAGTTTTAAATGAAAGATCTAGGCGTGATATGCTCCCAGCATATATACTTTTATAGATCAAAAAGTATTGAATCAGATCTAAAATTGTGGATAAAGGTGTATATCTGGTGAAATTATTGAATAAAACTTGTCAGACATTCTCTCACTCAAATTCTTTATGTTTATAGGAGGAAAAGGTCAAATAAAGGAGCAGGAAGAAATCAGACAGTATCTCCACGCTTGGAGCGTTCAATTCAACGCTTGGAGCGTAGGAAGAGACCCAAGGCAGCGGGTCTACGCTTCAAGCGTAGAACCCTACGCTTGAAGCGTAGACAAGGAAAATCAGACAGTGTTTCTACGCTTGGAGCGTGGATCCTGCGCTCCAAGCGTAGGATTGAAATGGACAGCTGTCAGTTGCGAGGAAAGAAGAATCTTGAGGAGTATAAAAGGGCAAAAGACAGCCCTAAACAAGACAATTTTGGTCATTCGGAAGAAAGGTTAGGGCATTCGGATCCAGAGGAGGAAGGAGTCTGGAGATTCGGAGAGAAAAACATTCTTCTTCTACCTTTCTATAGTTTTTATGTTTTGATGTTTTCATTGAATATTGGATTTTTAGCCATGATAATGGTTGGCTAGAACCCCTTTGTTGTGGTTAGGGTCACGAACCCTTGTGAACCCCTGATACAATGGATTGAGTTTATATTTATATATATATCCTTTGAATTTCGTTCTATTCTGATCGTATTGTTATTGTTATTATTAGATCTGATCAATCTAGTAATCGATAGTAAATTTGGGGATTAGGGCCAACAAGAGGAATCTGCGGTGGTTAATCCAGAAAGGGGATAGAACGACGGTATGAACATGATCTAGGGATAGACATGATTCATATTGTAGATGTCTGAATTATCAATCTTTATGCTTGATCTCATATAGGGCACCTCAAGGAATTAGGGTTTTATATGGGGTTAAAAGGTTAATTCTTCAAGGGATCTATGCTAGTAAAGCAGTTTTAAATGAAATATCTAGGCGCTGCAAATGTGATCTTGGGTATGCAGATTAAGAGGGAGTGTGACAAAGGAAAATTATGGTTAAGTCAGTAGAAGTATATAGAGGATGTTTTGAAGAAATTCAAGATGATTGACTGCAAGCCTGTGTTGACTCCCATGTCTACTGGTTCTAAGTTATCGGCTGACTAGTGTCCCAAGACTGAAGAAGAAAAAGAGGAGATGGCGTCAGTTCTTTATGCTAGGGCAGTTGGGAGTCTGATGTATACCATGATTTGAACTCGACCTAATATTGCTCAAGCAGTGAGAGTATTAAGCAAGTATATGTCCAAGCCAGGAAAGAAGCATTGGACTACTGTGAAACGTGTGTTCTGTTATCTTTGTGGTACATCTGACCTTGGGTTATGCTATGAAGGCATGAAGGGCTTAAGGGGACAAACATTATTAGAGCTGAGATGCTTTGTGGATGCTGATTGGGGAGGTGACATTGATAGTAGAAGTCTACAAGTGGACACTGGCAGACCCACTTGTGGGCAAATGCCCGCAAGTGCGGTCATAAAAATTTATATTTGAAGTTTTTTTTTATATTTTTCTTGGTTGCAGGTCTTATTTGTCTCTTGATTCATTATATATATTAGGAGTAAATACCCTTTTAAACCCCTAACAAAAAATATGGTCCCCATTTTAGTCCCGAGGTCCCTAAAAAATTTAAAGCGAATCAATTTAATTAAAATCGTGATCCTCGCAAATTCAAAAAAGACCTACATTAGTCCCTCAAAAAGACCAAAATGGGTCCACTTTGAATTTCATATGGACCAAGTGAATAATTATTTTTATAATGGACTAGAGTGGAGACCGAATTTTTTCTTAGGGATCAAAAAATATATTTATTCTTATATTAGTTAGTAACATAGCAACGTACGGAGATGATTAAAATAACGTAGCATAACAAATTGATTAAAGAGAAAACTTATTCTTCCTCCCCTGTCACTTACCCATTTTCATGTTTTCTTCATCCTTTGTTTCCTTTTTCATTTTTATAAAAAAGAGAGGATTGATTGCAGGTATGACATTCTGTACAGGTAGTGTTGACTTTTTTATTCACTACTATAAAATAGAATGACGATGTATGGAAATACTGGAGTACATTCTCATATTTGTTTTGGAGAATTAGTAAGATTTAGGGGAGAATATAATTGGTCAAACTATTGCATGCAGCTTGTTATGGAAGCAACTAGATTATGAGCGGATTCAAGCGTTGATTTAAGCTTTTTTTACAAAAAAAATTCGGGGCCGCTGCCCCCGAACCCCTGCCATTAAATGTGCGGACATAAAAAAATTTCCTAGGTCCGCCACTGCAAATGGATATGTTGTTTTTTCATTTGGGGGAGCTATCAGTTGGATTGGTAAGAGGCAGAGCACTGTTGCTTTATCTACTACAGAGGCTGAGTACATAGCCTTGACACATGTTGTTAAGGAATCTATTTGGTTACGGATGTTGTGCAAAGAGCTTGGTTTTGCACAAGGAGAGATGATCGTTGGGTGTGATAGTCAAAGCGCCATTTTCTTGGCTAAGAACCCAAGTTTCCATGCGAGGGCCAAACATATTGGCATACAATATCACATCATCAGAGAGAAGATTGAAGACAAGGTTGTATTGCTGGAGAAGGTTGACACAAAGGTCAACAATGCTGATTTTCTGATAAAGGCAGTGACTTCAGAGAACTTTGAATGGTCTACAGCTGTATTGGGATTGAAGAAACATGCGAAGCATTCACTAAGTGGGAGAATGCTGGGTATGACTCATACTTCGCATGTTGATGAGGGCCCTTGTTGTCAGGGTCAGCAGAAAGGCAGCGCCCCCAGGCCCGTAGAGGCTAGGTACTGTTGCGGGACTCTGATTTTTTGTAATTTTCTTAGTAGTTTATGCTGAGGCCCATGAATAGCTACTATTAGGGTTTTTTAATCCTATTTATATTTTCCTTGTAAGTCGAGTGACTTGTAACGAATGGCAGAGAGATGAATATAGTACAGACAAGCTGAATGTAGCATAAATTGGGTGAACTAGGATAAATCTTTTGTCTACTCTCTCTCTTTCTCTTTTCGTTTGCGATTTGCGTGATTGTCGATTTTCAACACATTTTAGATAAAAAATAAATAAAACAAAGGTAATTTACAAATAAGATATAAAAATGAATAAAGCAATAAAAGTCAAACAAATTATAAGTAAAAAATTATGAATAATTTGTATAACTAACTATAAAATAAGCTTGACTCTCCAATCATTGTCAATGAAGTGATCAAACTATCGCAAAACACTTGGATGATGTTGAATCCATAGGTAATTAAGATTTATTAAAAAATAAATAAATTAATATAGTTGTAACCAATTTTATTTAAATTATGAAAAATTTAAAAATAATTTTATTTTAAAAATTGGTCTTTGGGAATTAAGACGATGTTTAGGGATTTGATTAAGCATAGAGAAGTATAATGACTCTAACATGTGAATTATAAATTGGTAAAATGATTAAGGATTTAATCATGATATACATAGATTAATTATGATTAATAGAGATTTATTTTGTGATAATAGTGGTGAAATTGGACTAAAATAATAATTTTGAGATTTTAGAAACTTTTTGGGACAAAGTGTGAATAGTGGAATTTAACAGGTAAAAAATGCTACTGTGCAAATTTTATCGGAAACTTAAAAATAAGATTATTATGAATAAAAGTCTGATGCATGCCAAACAAGTCATTAGGACAAAAAAATACAATTATGAGAATTTTTTGGGGTCAGATTACAATTTTGGTAAAGTTTAGGGACCAAATTGCAATTATGAAAAAGTTGGCCGAAACTCATTTATAATGTCATAATATAATTGATAACTGAGTAGACCATCAATGATAAGAAGTAGAGAGACTTATGGATCAAGATCTCTTACCAGTAAGGCTTCATCAAAAATTTTGTTCAAGAAATCTCGCAAGGTTTCTCTAGCACCTTGCCTAACAGTTTTTAACACATGTGTGGATTTGTATTGAGCTTTGCTAGTCGCAGATCTCACCAAGAGCTGGATGGAGAGATCCTCCCAAACATTGATGGAGATAGTGGCAAAGCTGAATACCACCTTGGAGCAACTTCTTTCCACGTGGTTGGGAATAGACGACAACCTATGTCATCAGGTATGTCCTAGGTCATTAGATTGTCTGGAATTATTCCAGATGTTCTTGTGGATTTCATTTCCTATTGTATTTTTTTGTTGTGATTTTGATATCTTTGGGAATTTCCAGGTCCATGATCTGCGAGGTTAAAAAATGAGCTACCTTGGAGACCGTTCTTGAATTATGGTGGGAATTGTGATCCATGTGATAGTTAGCATCTTGGTTAACATGAGGCTGATAATCTTCTATCTTTTGTTTATCTTTTTTCAATGGACCCGGATCTTTTTGAGAGTATTGTAGTCCATGCTCATTTTCAACAGATTTTTCATCTTCGTTGGATTTTTTTCATTCTTAGCTTATGAATTTTTCAATTTCAGTAATTCTTTTTGTTTTTCCTCAATCTTTTGATTTTGTTTCCCGAGGAGATCCAGGATTTATTGATTTGTTGGTGGTGGATTATCTCACTGAAGAGAAATCGGAGCTACAGATGAGGTCGTTCTCTGGTGAGATGCATAGCCTCTTTCTTTTTTTTTGCTTCTGGATGCATTCCAAGAGTTTGACATCTTGTTCCCGGAATCAACCATTTTTTTATTTGTATGGAGTGAGAGTCAAGATTTATTAGATGGTGCTAATGATTGGTCCAACAAATATTGGGCTAGGCCTAGGCCTGACCACACTCAGTTGAAGATAGATGATGTTGATGAAGAGAAGGAAAATTGTACAGTGTATTGCCAAGATGTTGAGAAGCTGGGCAAGATGGTTGTACAACAATTTTGCGTATCTAGGCAGTTTGGAGGAGACTAGGGGGAACCTGCAAGGCACTCCGTTGTTCAAGTCAGTTCAGCATTCAAGGAGGTTCAAGTATTTAAAGAGAGGTATCATACCTGGGCTAAATGCCTATGTATTTATAGTGTTGAGCGTCTCATTTCATACCATCTTTCATAGGACTATGTTCATGTCCATTGGTGGAGAGGGATGGCCTCTCTCCAGCTATTCCTTGTTGGGAAAGCCTATTCAGTAGTTGTGGTGGCAGCTAGGAGTTGCCCTTCATTCATTGGGTTCAGGTGGTGGCCATCTTGCCTGAGATGTTGACCTCGGCAATGATGATTCCTTCCCTGTTGAGTCATGTTGGCTTGGAATCAAGTAAACGAGATCCCACGCTTTCTACGCAAGATGGGTTGCCTTTGCGGCCATGTCACAAGGGATCTCTAGGTCTGTTGGGCTTTTATAGGATTGAGCCTCTATCTCACTTGTAGTAGGTCCAGATCAGTATGATTAGTGAACCATCACAACTCATTTTCAAAACAAATTAATGTTTTAAGCTTTATTTTGTCAAACCAATGTCAAATCAATTATAAAAATGAACAATGTTAATCAATAAAAAAGATTGAATCACTGACTGTCATAATTTTATGATCCTTTTAACACAAAGAGACAACAAATCACCACAGCTCATCAAACTCTTTTGATTGTTTGGTCATCAATGGTGGCTGCTTTTATATCAATGCCTGTGGGGTTGCTTGTGGACCAAGCCAGTGGATAAGGTTGATATAAATTGTATCTTAGTTTCTATAAGGTTAAATGGTGGGTTAACTCATTAGATCTAAGGGTTTGAAGCATTTCTTTACATTAAAGAGATTGCAAATTAATATGATTCAATAATTGAATAAGTGTAGATATGAGAAAGAGACTATAAGGATATACATTATCAATAGAAATTAAAATAAATAAATAAATAAAAATATATCTTTCTGCAAAGTTAATCAAGTTTTATCAGGATTAAGAGAAGAGATAGGAATCCACGCAACAAAAATTTTGAGAATATCAAGAAGCAATTATAAAATATCCTCATGTCTGGTTCCTTTTGCTTATTATCCCATAAATAAGTTGTCCAAGTTCTTCACCACAATCTTCCTGCACATGATGACCAGCCTACAAAGTGCAAGAAGTTAGTTTTATCTTTCCTCTGTGAGAATAGGCACAAGATTCATGAAGAATTCTAAAGATACAACCAAAGTATCTCCTTGTTTTCGCTATGAACAAGCTTACATACAAATAGTAAAATTAAAAGAATCTGAAAGTTTAGTTTTGAAGTTAAAAGAATCTTTCAATTAGTATTACTAATGAAAGTGTCAACTACAATTAAATGTTGGTATACTGTTTTTGGAACTATAGTGTTATTTCTGTTCATGATACTATAGTGCAAGTACTATAGCAGCCATATTTTTTAGGGAAATAGTTTTCTCATTTTACATGAGAAAATTTTTTTGTGCTACACTCACAATACATGAGTAGGTCCCATCTTGACTTTTTTGTCTTCTCACCTATTGGTGGACCCCACTCATGTATTGTGAGTGTAACATGAGAAAATCTTCTCATGTTAAATGAGAAAATTAATTCCTTATTTTTTAACTTGTTTTTCCTTTTAGTTTCATTTTGTTCCATCTTAGACAACTAGGATTAGATGTTTAGAAAGTGGAGGTTTGAGGGATTTTGTGTCGTACTACAATACACAGGAGTATGTTATATGTACTGTAAAGAAACAATGCAATAAGAGAGTAATTATAACTAATTATATCCTATTAGTCAGACACTAATCAAAGATAATTAGTATTAGTTATTGTAAAGAACCAATTCAACCCAAAATCTTAAGCTATTAAGTAAAGGCCCACCAATGGTTTATATATTTCTCTAATACCCCCCTCACACGAGAGCCCGCTGAGCACGAAAGGTGTATAATGTACAGGCCCACCTACCTATGCTAAGAAGTTCCACAAGAGAAAGTGGCGGGCGGTGAGAATCGAACCTGGGATATCGAGACTCTGATATCATGTGAAGAACCAATTCAACCCAAAAACTTAAGTTGTTTAGTGAAGGCCCATTAATGATTTATATATTTTTCTAACAGTTACAATTGATTAATAGTTACATATTTAATTTGTGCCTAATTCTAACACTCTCCCAGCTGAACCATATATATCATATGCACCAAACATGTTACACATAAAGTCAATCTGATGCCCCCATTGGTGTTGACAAAACCAGTAATACTCCTCTTTTTTGACAAGGCAGCAAGGTTGTTATTAAACAACCATGTCACTTAAAAGCTCAAGTTGCAAAATGAAGGCCACTTTAATAGTTTTATATTAGACTTCTCTAAAACACCTTCATACACAAGAGGTCATTGGACTTGAAGGGTGTAATTCACAAGCCTACCTACGCTAAGAAATTCCACAATTAAATATTTATTAAACCACCTTAAGTAAAAGTTCAAGCTATTCATTGAAGATCACTTTAATAGTTTTAAATTAACTTCTCTAACAGTTGTCGCATTTTAGTTTCATTCCTTGACCTATCTTAATTTAAGCCACTTAAAAAATTCCTTAAACCACGTAAGTTCACATGTTGACGCTTCCATAGTACAATACACAACCTCTAGGACCCATTTGCAAGGTATGGGACTTGAAGTCCCACATTGGTTGTATGGGCAACTAATGTGGGGTTTATAAAGTCTTGGGCATTTTCACCTTTTGAGCTACCTTTTGGGATGGTACAACCCAAGGTTCTTATCAAATGGTATCAGAGCCTTCCACTATGTCTCCCGATTGCAATCGAGCGGCACGGGTGGTGATGCCCGCATTGCAGTGTTCGTCCGGGGTTAGTAAAAGACTAGCGCAAAGCCAGCCTGCGTGGGGCGCTAGGACTGCGGAGCGTGATGAAATGTTAGGACCCATTTGCAAGGTATGGGACTTAAAGTCCCACATTGGTTGTATGAGAAATTAATGTGGGATTTATAAGGTCTTGGGCACTCTCATTCTTTGATCTACCTTTTGAGGTGGTGCATCTCAAGTTTTTATAAGTTTCTTACTTATCCATGATATTAAATTACCTCTAGCAACATAGAATCATAAAGTTAAGTGTCTATCAAACAGTAAATCTACCCAATCAGCAACAAAATAATATATAACCTAATGCACTCTTGATTAGAATGTGAACCATAGCATCCCAAAGATTATCCACAAGGAGCATTTAAAAATTGGCTTACCATACTTAAAGCAAAAGCAATGTCTAAATGAGTTACTGTAAGTTAAGTTTACCAGCAAGACATCTATATCTACCAAGGTCTGTTAGACGCTCCCCTTCGATATGAGTACCATTATTATGTCGTCAGTCACAACATGCCTAGTTCTTCAAGTATGGCTAAAACATATCTCTGATGGAACCAAAAAAAAATACAATGCTGAGTTCATTAACAATGGAGGTATAACCTCGTTTTACATACACTAATATAATATGAATCGCATAAAATAGACCCAGAAAGCCTCAACTCCCCCTCAAATCAAATACCCAGGCTTAAGAGTTCCCTGGAGGTCTTCCAATTTCCCCACTAACCAATTCTAAATACATGCATACCTCACAGTCACACTCCTCTCCTTATATCCTATTATTTAGGAATATTCTAGAATAGTTTCCATAACAAACTAACTAACTCAGGCCCATTCTAATTAGCTCAGGTCCATCAATACCCCCTCCAAAATTCACCTTGTCCTCAACGTAAAGAGAAAGGGCAGCTAATATGAGAGGATTTTCCACCTAGATCCTATTGCTTAAAGCCTATGACTGATTTTGGCCTGTGACTTATTTTCCTCTGGGCCCATTACTTTTTGAAGCACTAACTCATATTTAACCACTTCAATTTTTGGGCCTTGTTCCAACCAAATTGCTGAAGTTATCTTGATGGGTTGGATATAACCCATCTTTTTTTCTTCTAACACAAAATTCTGCTGGGCTGGGCCCATTAGGTCAACAAATTTACCCAAAGCCAATTCTGCCCCTCCTGTCTCTATCTTACTCTTTAGCTTCAACACCGTTTCTTCCTCTATGTCTTCCTCGTTTGATGGTTTCAACAGCGTCGTGACTCCAGCTTCCACCATGAACTAATCTGGTTAGGTCTTCGTTATTCCCTGCTTAGCTGCTAGCAACTCTCCCTCTTGCACATGCTTTTGTTTTGTCTTTATACAAATTTCTTCTTCACCTTTTTCATTTTCTTCTTTCATTTTTGCTACCTCTTCTTCAACTTCTTCTTTTTTTCTTCAATCGCTATTGCCTGTGCCTTGTCTGCTTCTTCTTCAACTTCAACTTCTTCTAATTCCTCTTTTGCTTCAGCTTCTTTGGCGCCTTCTTCTGCTTCAACATTTGCGTCTTAGCTTCTTCCTCTTCATTTTTTTCTGGTTCTTCACCCTTTTTTTCTTCTTTATCTCCAGCCCCTGTTTCAGATTCTTTTTCTGCAACCAATGCATCTTCTTCTGCTGATTTTTTCTTCTTTGTTGATTTCGATTTGTTTTCCTCCTCCTTCTTCTTCTGTTCTAATTTCTTCTTCAATTTGTGTTTATGTTCAAACATCTTCTCCTTCCTCATCTTCTTTTTCTTCTTCTTTTTTTCTTTTTCTTTTTTCTCCATTTTTTCTGAGTTGTTTGATACTCCATCCTCCTCCACCACACAGATCTCAGATATATATCTCCTTATAAATTCTCTGTCAAAGCTCCGCCAGCTTATATGGGGACTAAACCAACTCCAAAGCTTGTACGAGCTGAGTGCACGACCTCCCAACCCCTTCACCGCTTTCTTCAGCTTATCAGCTTCTTGAATTTCATTTGCTTGAAAATGTTGTTCAAGCCCCAGCAACCATTCCCAAGCTTTAATTCCATCTTCATCACCATAAGATTCTGGAATAATTTTTTTTTTCAGATCTGGAACAGAAACACCCCTAGATCGGAAGTGCTCTGATACCAAATTAATGGAACCCAAAAAAATACAATGCTGAATTCATTAATAATGGAGGCATAACCTCTTTTTACATACACTAATATAATATGAATTGTAGAAAATAGACCCAAAAAGCCTCAACTCCCCCTCAAGCCAAATACCTAGGCTTAAGAGTTCCAGGGGGCCGTTTGGTACAAGATTTTTCTTGGGATTCCCGAGAAACTGAATATTTCTAAATTTTTTATTTTTGGATATTATCGTAAATTGAATGTTTCCATCATATTTTTGAAAATCGTGATTCCCGGATAAATAAAAATTTCTCCTCTACCAAACGCCCAAGGTCTTCCAATTTCCCCAATAACCAATTCTGAATACATGTATACCTCACTCCCACACTCCCCTCCTTATATCCTATTATTTAGGAATATTCAAGAATAGTTTTCATAACAAACTAACTAACTGAGGCTCATTCTAATTAGCTCAGGTCCATCAATCTCTCTAGGTGGTTGCAACACCTGGATTAGATTGAGCAACCTCAAAGCTAAAACCTATTTGAGAAGTCCCAAATCTTTTTTCTAAAAGAGGTGTGATAGATGCTGCCTCATATTGTGGATACCATCTTGATCATTGCCTGTGATGTCAAGGTCATCTATATAAACAAGAATAAAAATGCAAAGACCAGTGAGAAGTGGTAGAAGAAAATGAAGCGATCAGCCTCCAATTGAGTCATTCTGAATTACTGGACAACAGGACTAAATCTCTCAAACTAGTAATGAGGAGAATGTTTCAACAAATAGAGGGATAGACATACTAGACATACTAAGTTGGGTGTTCCATGAGCAATAAAACCTCGCAGCTAGTGCATGTAGACCTCGTCCTATAATTCACCATGTAAGAAGGCATTCTTGATGTCTAACTGATGAAGGCAATCGTCTTGGTTTTGTTCTCTCCCTAGTTCTCAAGTGCTACTACATATTTAACCCTAGGCCATCCATCACACATCAATATCCAATTTTTCCTTCAATTTATAATAAATAAACAAACTCAATAATTTCTTAGCTTTTTAACAAAGCAATAGAGAATGCATCAGCTCAAACTTAAATCCAACTGAGAATAGTATTTTCATGCAGAAATTACATTCAAGCCATAACTGAAACCAGATGTTTGACAAACTAAAATAAAATATCACAACACCATATGTAGATCTTAGGGATGAGAGATTAAATAATTTTCAATATAAAAAGTATACAAAGAATCTGCAACAATCATTTCCCATTAATATGGATGCTCTTTAAGTAGAAATGCTTCTAACATTTATGAATGCATACTCCTTGGCTTTTAAACAAAAAAACATGTTACTTAGCATATTTTTTTACAAATATATGCTCAAAGAAATTAGCTTAGCTGAAGGTAAGCATTGAAAGAATGATAATATTCTGTTTATAAGAATTGATAACTCTGAAAGGCAATTGTTCACAATGAATAATTTCACCAGTGACAACAAATGGAAAATTAAAACTAGCTTAACACAAGCATCGGTAAATGAATATAAAGTATTTACCCTTGGAACTTCAATAAGTGTATGGTTGGAATCCTTGCAGAAATCTTCCACTCCATCATAGCTCAACCAGCGGTCTCTTTGTCCCCAATATAATGTGGTTCGAACTTTCCAATTTTTGTCCTTAAGTATTGTCTGCATATCCTCCACATACCTCTGAAGGAAAAGTGAATCAAACAAATACCATGCTAATCAAATCACAGAAAAACAAAACATTCTATTACTTTTGTGTTTTGTGCATCAAGAATGTTAGTTATCACTTTGAAGTTTCTTAAGCAACAAGAAAAGCTTGGGAAAACTAGACAGTGCAGTACAGTATGATCTATGCATCTATGAACAACTTGACACACACCATAGTCTATAATATCTCTTTCTAATCTAACCAGTGTAAAATATCTTCCTTGAAGGTCTTGATTTCTATTGGAAACTATAAAGAACCAATTCAACCCAAAATCTTAAATTGTTGGGTAAGACTGCATTAATGGTTTTATATATCTCAACACGTCCCCTCACACGAGAGCCCATTGGGCCTGAAGGGTGGACAATGCATAGGCTCACCTACCTATGCTAAGAAAATTCTACAAGAGAAATTGGGGGCGGTGGGGATGGAACCCGGGACACAAGGCTCTGATACCATATAAAGAACCAATTCAACCCAAAAACCTAAGCTGTTGGGTGAGACTACATTAATGGTTTTATATATCTCAATAGCAACTATGTAAATAGTATCTATAATTATTGCATAGGCTACCAAATCATTGCAGGGCAAGTGTCAACCAAGAGTATAGCCAAGAGCCAAAACCAGTTGGTCAATTGGACATCAAGGATTAAGCTTTTAGGTGATAGCCTGAGATGTGTTTTCTCTTCTGATATTCCTTGCGAGTTTTAGTATAGCATTCATTTAGGTACATCATCAATAACTATTCACACATATCACAGTAATAGATTCAAAGGATATTTTTTAACTTCATTGAAGAAGTCCAAGGCTAGAAAAAAGCCTTATATAGACTCCCCTACGTGATCAAGTAACTACATCATTAATCTAAATAAACTCTTAACATAAAAAATTTATTTATGATGCAACCAATAAATAAACATTAATCTAATCTCACGGGTAGTGTTGCAAAGTAAGGTTTCAAGGGACGAACAACTGATTATGGAGAATGTGAAAAGTCAGAAGCTGCTAGTCTCATTGCTTCATGATTTTGATTAGAGGAATAGAGAAGCGTTTTAACATGATCGGAGCTTCAAAGTACAGAGACACAACTAGATGAATTTTCCTCTACAATTCAAGCTCTTACTTTTCTCATAATCTTTCATGAACTCTTTCCTTCAATTTCACAACTAAACTCTCTCTCTCTCTCTCTCTCTCTCTCTCTCTGACCTACACATTGTACATTCAGATTATAAGCCTAAAAGACTATAAGAATTATTCAAGGAAAAGAGAATGAATTTAGTGATATTAGCGGAGTATATATAGGCTATAAGGGCCGGCTGAAAAGAAAAGAAAAAAAAATTGTGTTACAATTTTTTTGTTTTAGCGGAGTATATAGGCTATAACTGAAAAGAAAAGAAAAGCAAAAAAAAAAAGAAGAAGAAAAAAGCAACTGTTTGTTACAATTCTGTTTGAAATTTGTTCTTTTATGTTCTGAAATATATTCAGTTTTCCTCAGTCTTAACTCCATTAAATCCTCCAACAAAACTGGCCTATGTGGCATTTGTCATGGTAAACTTGACTACATTCCTGAGGAAAAAATATAATTTTGTGCCTTGACTTATTTTCAAGTTTCACTTTTTTTTCCTCAAGTTTCATTTGTTTCAAATTTGAAATTTATGTTTTTGGATGTGATCAATGTTTTCTTTAGTTACAACTCGACCAAATTACTAATGGGACTGGTTTACCTCACATCTAAAATGGGCATAACTTGGCTAATATCACCATCTAACATGGAGTTCTAGTATCTTTTCTATACTTTTTTTTTCTTAATCCTAGAAAGAAATCCCCAGTTTACATATTATAAAAGGAAGAAAATCTCCTTATTTGGTCCATCTTTCTCTCTGTGAGATCACACTTCAATGTGAGAGAAAAGGGAGAGTGGCTGGAAAAAGATTTATAGTCTGCAGCGTAGAGAAGATTCTTCAAAGAAAAAATTGTCATTTTGTTTCTAAATCCCACTCTCAATTTACTGTCATTTGTTTGAACCATTGCATGCCACATGATCAAATTGGTTAACAATATACATGTGAAACTAAATGGAAGTTTTAGTTCCCTCACCCGGAAGAGGGATTGTGATAAGGAATCAACCCAGCTTGCCCTTAGGCTTGGGGTTGTTATTTCCAGGGTGTTGTCCTTGCAGGTATAAACTGAAGTGAAGTATAAAATGTTAACAAATTTACCAGGTAACAGAACTTGAGATTCATTCAAAATATTAAGAAAAGTAAGTATATATCATGTTGATGCACAAATAGTTATTAATTGCTCTTAAGTATTTGTTACAGAAATAACCAAATATTTATCTTAGATACAGTGGCGGAGCCACTTGTATTCCAGTTGGTGTCTTGACATCAGCTAATTTTTAAAAATGGGACAAATTTTCTTTAAAAATTGGTATAACCTTAGCATTGGTTGAAATTTTTAAAATAATACAACCTTAGCACTGGCTAAATTCTACCCGGTGGGTCTTTTGGCACTGGTTGGGTTTTTCTTCCGGCTCCGCCACTGCTTAGACTAATACCTCATTCGTGTAATTGTTGGTAACAACTAATAGAAGTTAAGGCCAAAAGAATGAAATAAAACTCAGCACTATACAGAAGTTCCAAGTAAAGGAAAAAAATTGATGGCTTATCCATTATCCATATACTCAATATCTAAGAGAAAATACATGTAAACCAGCAGAACTGATTCAAAATCTTTCAAGATAAAGATAAATACTCACCTTGAGGTCTTTCTTCATGGTCCTGCTAATTGCATTTAGTGCAAATCCTGAGGAACCAGAAGTAAGATAGGGTCTTCTATAGACCATTGCATCTTCTTCTTTCATTTTATAGGGTCCACAGCTTGTTAGAGCTTTGTCACTGGCCCTTAATGGATCCTAATCATGCAGAAGAGCAACGTATTATGTGGAGCTTTTAGGGACCGACCAAACTACAAATTCCAGCAGAAATGCATATGCATAAAAGGTACATATTAGAACTTGTATAAGATTTATGAACATTTCTACCTGTGAAAATATTTCACCTAGCAGAAAGTTGCTGAATATGGACAATGTTGGTGGAAGCTTGGCATGTTGGTCTGTTAGCTTATAAATTAAAAAAGAGGAATTAAAGTTAGTAATACGACTAGGAAATACTCACAGAAGATAACATTCAGAGCTGCAACACAGACTCTGCCCCTAGCCTCAGCCACCCAAAACATTCCCCGAAATCACTTATGGCTCCGCTATTCTTTCTCCCCCGCCTTATTCAACTGCCTTACCTCTCTCCCATCATTGTGAAATTATCTGTAAAGAACCAATTCAACCCAAAAGCTTAAGCTGTTGGGTGAGACTACATTAATAATTTTATATAACTTTAGCATGCCCTCTCACACTATAGCTGATAATGTTCACTTCTTCTTTTCAATTTTATCCTCTCCAATACTCTGGTGCCAAGCATTCATTCTGTTACACTCATCTTTTTCCTCCACAACCCTTTCATCCTCATCTCTAACAACACTCTTGCGCTTGTGATACTTCTCCAGCATCAATATAAAATGCAATGTAGCCTTACAGTAATTTACAGTGCTTAAATCTACAAACTTTCTTTGTTGTCTTTACTCTTTATCTTTATGTAACTATTCAAGGACCCGATTTTCTTTGTTTTTCATTAATAATCACCATAACTTGGAAAAAATATGAGACGACAAAAGGAAATAGATGCAAATTGATGTTTGAAATTCAAAATTATATTATGGCCCAATATTATTCACCTAAATTGGGAAAAAAATAAACTTAACAAGAGAGATAGCAATATAAGAGTCACCATTCACTTTTCAACCAAACAAAAAAAAAAACCACCATTCACCTACCATGCTACAAATCTATCAAAAGACAACTACTACCTAAAATTCATGCTCACATGAAAATAAAACAGACGAAAAAACAAAATTAAAAAGTAGATCAATTAACAGAACAATACATACGGGAAATCAATTCCCTTTCTTTTGGTAGAAAAGAAGAATTTGATTTATGTCGAAAAGAAGGTGTAAATTTTTTGGAATATGCGAAAAACCAAAGTGGTATTCCACTCAAGGAAGCCTTTTATTTGATGTATGATGTCAGTAGTAGAATGAGTTTTGTAAGAAAAATTCGAATTTGATGAGTAAAATATACGTACAGGTGGATTAAGGAGTATTAAGTTGTTGATCTTTTCCTGGTGATTGCTGGCATACTTAACTACAACTGGTGAAAAATATCCCTGTGATCAAAGAAAATATTAAAGAACTTCCTATCATTTGACAAACAAAAGATAATTCCAGATAGTAGATCCATGCTTCTTATCAACTGAGGCAGATTTACCTGGACAACAAGTGAGACTTTAGTAACAGCCAGTTCATCAATAAGTGATTCCAATGATGACACATATTCTGAAGGTAAGAAGAAAAATAACTCATTTTTTGCCACCTTTGTTATTTTTTTCTTCAAAACAAGAATCCCCAATAAACAATAAGTTACTACTTAGGATTGCTAGAACCACTCAAGCAATTACCATCCAGTGTGTAGTCAAACCCATATCTGGGTTGAGGCTTATCAGAAAACCCAAATCCTGAAAGAGGAGAATAAATAGAGTGAACTTTTCTGTTTCTGCAATGATGAATTAATACATTAATGGAATGCAAGTAACAAATTTTCAAAAAGAAGTAAGTGAATCATGAAACCATCTCATGGATAACTTTTTGAACAAAAATTTGTAAATGATACTAGTCATTACACAAATTGAAGCACCGCTCTATTATTTTAGAGAAAAATGAAAGGACAATCATCATGAAAATTATAATATAGCCCACTTGAATGAAAAAAGAGTACCAAACTGAACTTCGCCCTCAATGGTTGTTCTGAATGAGATTGCATTAGTTGTGATGAAAAGAAAATTCTACAGGTATAATATAGTATAAAAGGTTGACACAGTATGCAAGATTAAAGGCATTTTATGAAATCCTTTCATGATGCTTCTAACGTCCATTAATTTGGTTTATATCAACCAAAAAGCCATAAAGTAAGCAATGGCACAAAGCATAGTTCAGAATGTCACAACAAATAATTCCTACAAATAAAATAAAAGTAATTTTAATTACAAATCTAATAAAACATTGTTATCTTACCTAGCCAGTCAAATGCTATGGCATGATAGCCCTTGGACAGTATTGGAAGAACTTTGCGATAAGAATATGCCTGGGAGCAGCAACAATTTGCCAGTAAAATTATTGTTTCTCAATGTAACTAATATGTTTGGGACAAAACAACTCAAAATACAGTCATTAACATGTCCAATTATATGGAAGTGTTAGAATAAAACCTTTTGATGATCTTTAGAATTAGATTTTTGGTTCAATAGTTCCTTAACATGGTACAAACATCTCATAATAACAATATATTTCAGCAGTTGATCTATAAATTTGGCCCAAAAAAGGGAGAAATAAATGCTTAGTTCGCTGTTTTGATTAAAAGAATGGCCCAACCAACATCGATCAAGCCTTATTGCACTATGTGGGGTTGGCTACATGGATTAAGAATGACTTTGGACTTTTTCAAAAACCAAATTTTCTGTAAAACCATTAAAGCAAGTTCTTTATTCATGGATTCTCCAAATGTTTTCTTGGGTCATCCTCTACCCCTTTTTAATTGGACTAAAAATAAGTTCCCACATTGGCTGTCGTTGAAAAAGAGCATTTGTAAGAAGTTGTGTGCCATTTGTACACCCTGTCCATCTTATTTATGCTGAGTTCATTCAGTAGAAGAGCTAATTGAGGATAATTTACAATTAATAGCTATTAACTACAATCACAACTACTAATATTCTTACATGTGCTAATCAATCTAAACTACTATGCTGATGAATCAGATTACTATTCCAACACTTACCCTCAAGATGATGCTTACTAAGCTCTCGGCTTGTTACCAATAAAAACACAAACAGAAAACAAAGAACACCAAGATCTAAACATAATTCAGAGCATATCTCAAACAAAGAACTTGGGCAACTGGCACTCTCACTGAATAACAATAAATGGCTGTCTTTGGCAAATATATCCCAGAGGTCTTTGACCTTTCTCCCTAATCTTGACCTACTTCCAACTTCTGTTCGACCTACAACCAAGCTTTACCCAAAATCAATAACAACTAAACCACAATAGACTCAAATGAGTGAGCATACTGGAAAGCACACAAAACAATAACTTTTTTTACTTTTTTTTTTTAGTTTATTAACCGGTTCATCAAAAATCCAATTAGTCTGGTTCAAGCATTGTCAGACCCTTGTAAGGTGAGGCTATCTTCTTCAATCCTAAAGTTTGAACTCTAGACCTCTGATAGTAGCATGACTTTTTAGTCATAATAGAGAACTTAAAAGGGGCTCAGCAATCAAATCCCATATAGTAGCATACTGTTCTAGCAAAGTCATATCACTCTAGCTTCAAAAGAAAGCCACCAATCCCGTCCAAAGTCACAGGTTTGAGCACAATACCTCGGTCCAATGTCAAACAGGCAATGCGCACCCATGGCAGGCCATAAACAAACAGCATTCAGAATGAACCTTGGTCACACATCAAACACCAAGAAAAGATCCAAAAACACCTTTAGCGGGTGAAGAATATTCAATCAACCATGAAAGTAAACAACTACGGAAAGAACTTTTCCTGGCTTAAAAACAAAGAAAAAGAAGAGGAAAAGATATAAATGGCATTCCATGGAAACTCAATACAATGGAGACAAGAGAATCAGATTATGGAAGATGGTAACACTCTGATACCACGTTGAAATAAAGAGTATTTGAGAGAAATCACATGACATGTTTACAGATAGTCCATCTTATTTATACTTTAAGTGCTTTAGTACAAGAGCTAAGGACTAATTATAAACTTAATTAAAAGGTATTTAACTCTATCATGAACTAACTATCCCAAAAGTTTAAGTTGTTATGATTTCTATAACAATTCAAATGAGATCATTGTTGTTTGTGGACCCAAGCTTGCCATGGATTAAGATTACCTAAGAAAACAAAGGTTAACTAATGACACCCATATCATTATGATTTGAAAATTATAAAGTACCCATTATAATTTCATACAACAATACCATCCTAAAGGTCCTCCCAATCTCCCATACATTATTGACAAATAAAACTAACCTGTGAAGGGAAACCATGGATTAATATCACTGTAGGATTATCAGCACTTCCGCTTTCAACACAAAACCATCTATCGTATAAAATCATATTGACAAAATATGATTCAATTAGTAACCCAGAAAATAATATCATCTCTCGTTTCTACTTGCAATTAAGTCCTACACATTCAAATATGTCTTTTAGCATTATTTATTTAAGTATTTTTTGCATATTCATGTAAATTTTAACTCCAACTGAGATATCAGCCGCCAATTTTCCTACTTTAATTTCTTAAATTCTCCTGTGTTCTTCAAAATGAAGATAGAAAATAATTGGACATGTTAAAGATAGATCTAGTTTACCTGAAACGATCACCTGTAGCTTGAGAACTAGCACCCATAGGGAGCCCAAAAATTGGATCTTTTGCCTTTTCACCAGTGCCGGGAATTGAATAAGCTCTAATCTGACAATATCAGAAAAATGATAGATAAAACATATATATGGCTTGAAAGTAACAACATTGCAACCAGAAGGAAATGAAGTTGAAATAATAAAAGGAATTAATTTCTCCATACCGTATTATTGTAACTTCACAATCAATCTGGTCATGTTTTAACAAAATGTATTTTCTTAAGTGATCAACAGTATACTTCAATACTTTTTATTTTCATCATTCAAAGGTACAAACATTGTCACTTAGTTTCTCCAAAGATTTGTGTCAATTCAGTCCCTTAATAATGCAAAAAGTCATCTTCTAAAAGATTTTTGACATACATTTATTCTCTCAAAGTGTCATCAATTATTTTTGTAAAGGTAAAACTGTTCCTTTGTGATTAAAAAGTTATAGGTTCGAATCTGGGAACAGTCTCTTCGCAATTATTTTT
Organism: Gastrolobium villosum; assembly: GCA_032173675.1. Taxonomy (NCBI): domain Eukaryota; kingdom Viridiplantae; phylum Streptophyta; class Magnoliopsida; order Fabales; family Fabaceae; genus Gastrolobium; species Gastrolobium villosum. Next base: position 40,911 of record JAVKPL010013086.1, on the reverse strand, counting down.
ACAAGGGTAAGACTGCGTACAAAGATTGTCCTCACCTCTCACTCTCGGGTTTAATTGGAGAGTGGTTTTTAATGCAAAGTGTCAACAATTTAGTCCCAGAAGAATGTAAAATGTCATCAAATTAACCCCTAAATTAGGATTCCATAACACTCATTCCTCTCTGTCCAACAAAGAATGACCAATTTGATGACACTAAATAATTGAATGATTAAATTGATGACAAAAAAATTTCGAAGGCTAAGGTGACAAGCTTCTATCTTTGAGAGGCGAAAGTAGCAGTTTACTCTAATATAAAAGGCATAACAAAAAGAAAAATGGATACTATATTACTCAAAAACACCTTTTAACAGCAACTATACATAAAGAAAAATGAAAAGAAAAAAATTGAGAAATGGATGAAAAATAATCATTAATTACCATTTTCCCTTGCTTAAACCATTCATCACTTGGACTGGGCCCGTCTGAATATTTTCCTGTCAGAAAACACCACAAGAATATTTCAATAAATTTCTCAGAATCACAGAAAAAACACATGTATGTGAACTTGTTTCCAACACATCAGTGATCCATCCATTCTTTGAAAAAGTACCTCCACTGAATGAGAACCCATCTCCAACAGAAACTGGAGCATCCAGAAGATAATCCTGCACTAGAATTAACCAATGGTTGGCAACAAAACTTCAAGACACAAAGCTGAGAAAACCCATTTAACAAAAAAAAAACAAGAAGAAGGAAAATGGACCTCATCGTTACATAATCAGGTAAGAAAAGAATCTAGGTTTATAGTTTCTTTTCAAAATTTCATTAATTACTTGACTAATCCAATAGGCTAGAAAATTTATCAAATTTTTAACAGAGTTGCGTATATGAATTAAAATGATTATTTCCTCCTTTTTACTTTGTCATTAAAATTTGTGACATAAATGAATTACTAAGATATGGTGATGTTAAAATGAGAGGAGAGGAACATACTTTTTCGTCATTGTTGCCATTTGAATTGCAGTTCAGCTTGAGAGACTTTCTTGAAGGGCATGGACCCAATGATTGGAACCTTGTGGCAAAGAATGATGGAGAAACAGTTGTGGAAGAAGAGAAAAGGTGGGAATGGAAAGAAGAAGAGGCTTGAATTGCTTGAATGGCCATGGCATGTAGTAGCAGTTAGAAGCACTCACTTACTACTGGTTATTGGTTGGTTGGAAATTAAAGTGGGGGAAAAAAAGTACCTTAAAGACCGTTAGTACTTTCAATGCCAACATTAAAAATGAAACATGTTTTTGTCCATTTGGGAAGGGATAGGAATTGTCTGGTTATAGTTTTACCAAATCAATTTTTTTTTCAAATGGTTAGAAAATACGAATGGAATATGCGAGAAAAACTAGAATAATGTTATGCTAAGTACGTGAACAATTAAATGCTATTAAGACGTGACGAAATTCAATCTTCTCATATATTATTTAACATAATTAAATTATGTGTGATAATTATAATTATTCATAATCAAATTAAAGGTTATAATTTTATCACTTTTTATTTAGATAATATTTTTCTATCTCTTGTTTTTGGGTCATCATTAACTAATTTATTCATCAATAATTATGATCTTTTATAATAAATTATAATTACAAAAATAATTTGATTTCCGCCTTAAAACGACGTCGTTTTGAGCTCACTGTAGATAAGTTATCTATATTGATTGTAGAAAAAGCGAACTTTTAAATTAAAGGTTATAATTTTATCACTATTTATTTTAATATTTTTCTATGGGAAATCATGTTCTCAAAATCACATAGGGGCAAGATATATTTACCACCAAAAAAATTTACCATCCTTACAATTAAACAAGGAAAAATTGTTTATCCTTTTTTTAAATACGAATCCTACAACATATATCAAATATGAATCATTTTTCTATCGCATCTGTTATCATCATTAATTTATTTATTCATGAATAATTATGATCTTTTTTTTATAACATAATTATGTAAAATAATAGGGCCGGATATATTTAGCACCGAAAAAATTTACCATGGTTACAATTAAACAATGATTAAATTGATCATTAGAATGATAAGCTTGAGTGATGGTGAATATAATCGTCTAAAATGCAGGTAACTGGGCCTATAAATGACGACAGGCCCATAATAGATGAGAGGCCCAATTACCAAATCAAAGTCTTTGTCGAATCATATCACCATAGAACCGCATAAGGTTTCACTGTTTGGATACGAAGAGGGTGCAAAAATGAAAATGACACAGTAAAGTAACCATTGATAGTTCTCAAAAGCTTCATCAGAAATGGCGTTACAGTGTCTGAGACATCCCGTAATCATCTCACGTGGTTTGCACGCTGAGACAACCTTAACTTTCCTTTCTCGTTTACGAAATCTGAAGCTCCCACTCGCAGGTACAATCTTTTTCGGAATCCTATTTTGTTCGATGTATTGGTTCCTGCTGTTTTATTTGTATTGAACTCTTAAATTCATTGTGATAGTGTGAGGCAAATGGACACTTATTTATTTATTATTATTGTTGTTGTTATTGTCTATGTAGCACCTACACCGGACACTATACGATACCTCACGTTAATTTAAAAAATGTTGTTAGATTTTGATACGTTACGACACGTTTTGATATTAAATAATTTTTTTAATTTATGTAGTGTATATTATATTTAATATTCAATAATTTAACAAAAAAATATAAAACTAAACTTATAATAGTCATCAATTTTGTAAAGAAATATAAGATATTTCAAATAAAAATATAGTTGTAATTCTACAAATCTAATAGTTTGAAATAAAAACACAACACAACGCACCCTTTGAACCTTTGTTTGAATCTCTATAACGCATGTTCGAGTGTTGGGTAGTGTCGGAAAGTGTCGGACACGACACGTCACGTTGTTTTTGAAGTGTCGGTGCTTGTTATTGTTATTGTTAGTGTTGTTGTTGTTACAGCTTGGAAGCACTTTTATTTATGCAAGTTGTAGACAAATTAACTCTTACACAAAAGTGTATATTGTAACATGTTTGGTGCACTAATACTTTGTTGTTGTTTTTGATGGAAATTAACTTTAGGGAGATGGGTCAATGTTCAGATTCCGACTTCCTTTAGGAGCTATGCTACTGCAAAATCAGAAAATGTTTTACCAGTGAGGAAGTAAGCTTTCCTTGCTTTATAACACTGTCATTTCTTCACATCTCGTAGTTCAAATCAATATGTTCATACTTGTGTCATTCATGATAACAAAATATTGCCAGACTCCAATGATGGTGGCGGTTGCTTCATTTCGTCATGGTATTTTAACCAACTTGATAAAACAAATGATTTTGAGTAACATAAGCTTCTTAGCATAAGACTTAATATATAATGCACTCGTTAAGTTGTAGTGCTTGGTGGTAAAGCTACCATTGTTGAATTCTTTGATTAGTTTGGTGGTAATGATATAATTTTATGGTGGTAGTGCTTTTGATAAGGATGATGATTTTACATTTCACATTAAGAGCATGAAGAAAGTTTTGCAGTTTACTGTCGTGTCAAAGGCTGTGAAGCCACTGTAGATTCTAAATGTTCTACTACCTCAGGGTCCTTGACCTAATCAATTTAAATGACTTGTGTAGGTGCCAAAGCCTAATAAGGCTTAATTTTCTGTGTATTTTAAGCACTTTAGCTGTTCATCCTAAATGCTTCACGGGCATCTATTCTTATGCTGTGAGGTCATTTTGGATATATCTAAGACCAAGGCATTACACTGTCTAGCAGGCATTTGGTTGTACATAAATGGTGAAGTAGTTTTCTTTTTTATTTTAAAGGAAAAAGGAGGGTCAAAATTGTTTGAAATGTGCAATGTTAGGTTCTATTGTCTATTTGCTGGAGAGGAATTTCAGAAATATTATGCAATAGATAGCTTTCTTTTTTGGCTTGGATCCTTATATTTTTTATTTTATTTTTGGTAATCTTGATCCTTATATTTTTATTCATGCCCATTTTAGTCATTAATTTTTTGATTTATTCATTTTGGTCTCTCAATTTATCAATTACAATTTACATTCACTATTATCCTTTTGATGATCCTTGATCTGTAAAACGATGGCAAACAGCCATTGATGCAGTACAATGGTAGTCTTACAACAATAACAACAAAAGCCTTTTCTCAGTAGGTGGTAGTCATAGATGGAAAAATATTTCCAACATGACATGTTACTATTTTACAATAATTTAGATGGAGGATCACCATAAGGACAACATTAGATATAATTGGTAAATCGAGAAACTAAAATGAACAAATTGAGAAAGTAAGGACTAAAAGGAAATGAACATATAATAAAAATGACAAACCTTAATTAAGTCTATCAAGCAACAAGCTCTCCCGAGAGTTTTAGCTATTTTAGGTGAAGGCAGATGAATGGTTTTATATATTATATTATATTTTTAGCACGTCTCCTCGTACAAGAGCCCATTGGGCTTGAAGGGTGAACAATGCCCATGAAATAGTTATTATTACAAGATTTATGTTGGGATGACATGGCTTCCTTCTAGTGTTATGCTTTTGGTATCTTTTTATATCGATCATATGTTTGCTTTTTCTTCTTCATTTTCAATATGATAGGGAGTATTCTATTGTGTACCTTGTTCCTTCTATTAATAGTATTTTTTTACTCCCCCCACCCCCTCTCCTTCTTCCTCCTTGAAAGAAAAGTATTCATGACACTGAAATGCTTTGTATGTATTTGTGCATTTACTTTAAGGAAAAAGCGGCTGGATGAAATATGTCTTGAAAAATATCAGCAATATAGTAGATCTGTCATCCAGTCATGGATTTTGCAAGGTAACTAATTTCATTTTTAATTTTCAGTGTAATATATAGATGCTCTGTTGACCTGCTCATTCAGGTTATATTAATTAGTTGAATTTAAATCAAGTGGCGTCTAGGTATGTTGTATAATTTCTTATTCTAGCTTTTTTGTGATTTCAGAGATCAGTAGTGATGAAAGTTTTTCTTTAGACATGAATTGAAGTCTTGTAGTTTTCCAAACATTCATTCTTAATTAAGTAAACAATTAAACATATGATTGGCAAAGATGTCAAGTTGAAGATGATACTATTACTCTTTCCCACGGAATGTGGACTGAAAATGTTTGTGGTTTGTGTTTAGATTATGTAGTGGTTCTTGTTGTATGGTAATTTTCATTGCTTCTTTGACTAAACCATATTAAACTTGTATAGTTGCCCATATTATGTGATTATATCAGTGATGTTTCTTTGAGCTACCAGTAAACATTGCTATTTTATAGTATATTCCCTAATTATAGTCAGATTATGGTCAAAGAGGTCTCTGAATAAAGGGCCGACCCAGTTCAAATACCCACTTCGTGAGTGTCTGGGGAAGGGAATACTCTAGGCAGTCTTTCCCCTGCTTTTTGCAGAGAGATTGATTCGAACCCGCGACCTGACACACCACGGCAAGCAAGCTTACTGCTGAGCCAAGCCGGCCCTTCCAAAGAGGTCTCTGAATGATTTTCAAATTCGTTTCTGAAAGGGAAAAATGCTAGAGCTAGATATGTAAATACGTAATCAAACCTGTTGAAACATTTTTCAAAAGTTGTATACAGTTGCTTTTTTTATATGTGTTAATGTCTCTGGCCTCTCATTGGTGATTTGTTCATGGTTCTTTCAAGTGTGTTATTAGTAATAAGTAAAATGTATATTGTGATGTAGAATAAATAATGTTGATTAGGATAAGTTTAGTTATTTATGTTTTTCTATTTTTGAGGATTTCATCTTCCCTGGTTGTACTCTCTGTCTGTCTCTCTCCCTTCTCTTTTAAATTTTCTTGTATGATAAAAAAATAATTTGATTATAAATGTTTTTACAGCCATGGATCCTCTTTTGTTGTTAAATTAGCAATGCTAGCTGGTATTGCCATATGGTAATAGTGTTATCCTCTGCCATATGGTTTGCACTGAGATGAAAAGTTATCTTTTATGAATCAGCATGGCGTGTAAAAAAGCATAATGATGTGGTATCTGGATGCATCCTTTTAGCTGAGTGAGCTGGAGTCCTAGGGTCTTACATAAATTGATTTGTAAATCAGCATAATCTAACTTCACTACTGCTCCATTGAATCTATCAAATTAGAGTTGAATCAAGTTTGAGCCTCTCTAGAACTTCAGGTCCTATATAATACAACTCAAAAAACAAAGTGCTACAACTAATATAATTCAGAGCCTTATTCTTTTTCTTTCTTTTTTTTCGAGCTGTCTATCCTTGACTCAATATGCTAAATATGCATGTGAATGTTTATTTTAGCAATCAAGAGTAGTTTGTCATCTAGACTCTTTTTCTGCTTATTCATTGTAAGGTAAGAAAATAAATTATTAAATAAAACTGACAACATATCTGATGCAGGCAAAGTACATGTGAATGGGAAGGTTATAAATAAAGCTGGTACCCCTGTGTCTGAAAAATCTGTGGTGGAGATATTGGCTGAAGTTCCCAAATATGTAAGTAGGTGAAGCCATCAAGCTCTATTTACCTGAAATAATATTTCAATAGAAACTTTGGTGAAACTCTATTGTCGTTTGGGTTTTTTATATCAACACAGAGCTGGACATAAGTTGGAAGCTGCCATTGAACAACTTGGTGTTGATGTTGCTGGTAAAGTAGCCCTTGATTCTGGGCTGTCAACTGGAGGATTTACTGACTGCTTACTTCAGTATGGTGCATCACATGTTTATGGAGTTGACGTAGGTTATGGACAGGTAGCATCATATCGTCTTTTGGGGGTAAAAACTTATAAGGAAAATATTTTCACTTCATCGAAAATTGATTTGCAGAAGAAAAAAATTCTTTTTTTTTTTTTGATTCCTATTTGAACGTATATTTCTGGAATTTGATTTATGAGGCTCCATGCCTTTTGAATTCTTAAATGGTTGAATTTCATAATTTGATATCTTTTTTTGCAGGTTCAGTAAACTTATGTAAATAATATATCTTATTTTATAAGCTAAGCAAGAATGTCAAAACATGGTTGTTAGAATATTTAGAAAATATCAAATGATATCTTAAAATTAATTTATAGTATCTTAGATGATATCTTTGGATTAGTTTCCCTATTTCTGTATATATTATAATTTGTTTCCTTATTTTTTGAGTCTGATATTAGTATAAGTAGGGGTTATTACTTTGTTTTTTGTATCACATCATTGACAATAATGTTATATAATTTTATTATTCTAAGTATTCGTTTCCTCCATCTGTACCTAAATCCCTATAATTTCAACAATGGTCTTCGGAATCTGCCTGTTTTATATTTCCTTTAGAAGAATTTATACACACTTCTTATTTTCCTATGTCCTTTCCCCAACTGTAGTACTTTACTGCATATCAATCATGCTTAGTGATTCACTATTGTAGGTAGCTGAAAAAATTCGAAGAGATGAACGTGTATCCGTGATAGAGCGAACAAATTTAAGATATCTTGCAGGACTCCCACAAAACGTTGATTTGGTGACTTTAGACCTCTCATTCATCTCTATTCTTCTGGTAAGCTTTGAAATCAGGCTACTTTATACTCCTATTACCGTGTATAGCCTGTCTCTTGATCAGTGCATAACATAACATGGTTCTGATAATTGAATTGGACCAGCCAGTCTAAACAGAAACTATGATACAACTGAGATTGTGAAAAGGCCTTGGATTGGGCCAGGGTAGTTAGAATTAATAGGGAAGCCTAATGACTTGTATATAAGGGGAATACTCCAATGTTAGGAGCAGCTTTTGACAAATATTAGATTAGGCTGGGAGTGCTTAGTTGAAGGGGAGTGCCCCTTGGCAAGAGAAGTGTCTCTTGTGTGTTCATTTGTCTTTCTCATCTATGAACAGATCTTTTTCTTCCATTCCCCAATTTTCTTTCATTCTTCCTTTCTATTCTGCAAGTTTCAAGCTCTAAAAGATTAAAGAATCCAGAGCAGTAAGAAACTAGCCCGTTTACCTGTCTGGTTCATCCTGTTTGACCAAACTTAGTCAAAACTGTTAAACAATTGGCAGAACCAGGCTCTTTATGATGAACTGGTTGAGCTGTTCTGGTTTTGATGGTTGGACAGAGCACTTTTTCTGACATGGCAACATATTAAGATGACATGTTATTTTAGTTAAAAATGGCTTGGAATGCTCAGTGTGGGGACTGAACTTGGGCACCCATATAGTCATTTTTTTAGCAAAACATTTGTGAACCTTATCAATTAAATTAAAACTAGCAAACAAAATAAACGTTTTACAATTTTACTATTTATAGTATGTTTCTTAAGAAACATTATTTATGTCTTTGTAAATATAAATAAGATTTTGGTTGAAGTCCAGTTTTACATTAGTTGATACACTGAATGTGAACCATATCTCTTCCTGTTAAATGACTAGTCTGGTTTTCAGAAATCTGGTCTTGACTCCTACTCACTCCCCATGAAACCCCGACTAACGAGGGAGAGGTGAGGGAAATTATTGTATGCAGGCTTACCCTTGCATATTTGCAATTAGATTGTTTCACGGATTCAAACATGTAATTTTTTTCAGTCACGAAACAGCAACTTTACCATTGCTCCAAACTCGCCCTCTATCGGGTCTTGACTCCTACATTTACACAAATTCCAAGTTGTGACTGTGATTTGTGTTTTGCTTCTTAAACATTGTTTGAATTAGTTAGAATATTTTATATTTAAGTAAGTTATCTCTTACTACACGGTCCCTCTATGGCTTAGGAATAGTTTGGGTACTCATGTATATCAGCCATAAAGGCATTCTAATGTTACCATATATATGGCTATTAACAACAACTTTTCAGTTTAACTTTTTTTAAAGTAAAATTTTACCGTCATGATCATGTTTCCTTATTCTCTCAAGAATTACCTGTATGATTAGTCTTCTTGATCCACTAAATGTTCTTTTATTCTTTTAACAGGTAATGCCTGCTGTGGTCAATGTCATGAAGGAAGATGCAGCATTAGTGACTTTGGTTAAACCACAGTTTGAAGCTCTTAGATCTCAAGTAAGGAAATACAAGCGGGAGTATAGTTTTTTATAAAACAATCATCATTGTGGTCCCAATCTCCCAGAAATAAAGATGAAACAAAATACTATTTCTAAATTTGGAATATCATCTTCTCTGCAGGTAGGAAGAGGGGGGATAGTGAAAGATCCCATTGTCCATCAAGAGGTGCGTGATTTTTGACTATAGCTTATCAGCTTCTTTGTTCCCAACATTGTTCAAAATCTAATTTGGAGAAATAGAACTTATCATGAATTAACTATCTCAAAAGTTTAACCTATTGGGTAAGAGATATAAATGGTTTTTATATGTAACACAACCCTGCGTTATCCTAGCTTGTGTTGAAATTCAATTCTTATTTAGAAGAATGGGAGTAACAAGTATTGAACTCCAGATCACATGTCATAAAAGTTTTGATATCATGTCATGAACCAACTATCTCAAATGCTTTGTGGAACCACATGAATAGTTTTTATTTCCAACCTAACTATTTAAAGACAAGTGCCATGTGGAACCACATACGCACAAACTCAGTGCTTTATATTCTGCCCTCAATCCAATTCTATCCCCTTCTAAATTCCAGCTGATTTGAAATTGCTTAGTCAAAACCAGGCACCAGCCTTCACATCTTGTATGGGACGGAGTAGTGTTTTTGACTTCTCTGTGGGTTTTTGCTTATGGTGTCTTTGGCCAGCCTCTCAAATTGTTATACAAAGGGGTTGGAGAATTCGTTTGAGCTAAAAATATAATTTCCTTTTCAGTTGTTTTGCTTTCTATGCTCTTTGGGTCTATAAAAAATTGCAAAATAAATACACAAGCCTTGTTAAATGAGAAATCAAACAACCACCTTTGTAAAAAGATAAAAATATAATCTATATCTCACTCCATTAAATCTTGTCTACCTCTGCCTCTTTTTGTGTTGAGCTCTTGGTAACAAACTTCTGTTCTTACAGCAAGATCAACCTCTACTTTCTACCTTACAACACTCATCATTTAATGTGATTCATATGTAAAAATATTTTTGGTGGATTATGTTCTTTATTTCATATACTTCAAGAAAAAACATTTTATAATAAACTGAAAGAAGGATGTGGTCTAAGAAAATTCTACCAATAAATGAAGTTTCGATATTCTACCACCAAATGAAGCTTCGATCTATGGTCTGTCTGTTGTGTTATACATTCGATTTGTGTATTATGATAACTCAACTCCATTAGGGACTACATATATATTGACTGTTTCAAAATCTGTTTCTTAATAACTGCAGTGCCTAGCAATCTAGGGTAATAGTCAGGACCATGCAGGAATAATAACTGCAGTTTGGTGAGCATTAGTAACTAAACCATGCAATGTTGAAACTTCATTCATGTGCATATCATTCTTAATTCTCTAAACAAAATTTAATGCGTGATTCAAGAAAAAGGCTTGGAGAAAAGGAAAAAGGGAAATATAGAAGAACACGAGCACAAACATCTGAGTAGTGAGTAGTTTATCTGTCTCAATTTAAGTATTAAGGTACTGCACAAACACTTATTTCATTTATAATATTGTGTAGAGTAGAAACTATTCAAAAATTCAAAAACTATTTAAACACTGCAAGTTGACTTGTAAATAATAGAAGAAAATGGGAAAGTGATTAATTTCTGCAATTCAGGTTCTTGACAAGATTATCAAGGGTGTGGAGAATTTAGGTTTCTGCCGTAAAGGTTGGATTGAGTCTCCTCTCAAAGGTGCCGAGGGTAATACAGAATTCCTTGTTCACTTCAACAGAACACATAATGAAGGTTCCTGAAATCATGAAGAAATTAGACAATTTATACTTGATGCATTTCTTCAACGTTCATAGAAGAAGAAGATTGCCTGTTTGGAAGATGTAACATGCGAGAAAGCATTATTCTTGTATTGAGATGAGTTGTTGATGCAGTTGACTGGTAGTGGCGAAATTTTGTATGAAACCATTAAAAGAAAGGGATGATGAACAGTGAAGGATGTGATGAGTAATATAAACATGATATTTTGAGCCTTGAAATGTAATTGCCGAATCTGCATCTGTTAAAATTCCTGATTCACTTATTAAACATGTATTTTCCTTTTTTTCTTCACCGATACTTATGGATACATGGTCACATAAAAACTTGGTGAGGAGCTGCTTAGCCTTACTTAGAATTGGATATTGTTGTTTCTTCCTTTTGATCCCTTGTTTATTAATTCAAAATTTGTTGCATAATGAAGCTTTTGAATTTTTATGTTTGAAATTTGAAGCATATTCTCTTCAGTGCTGAAATGGTGCATAAAGCAGGCGTGGTCTCTTCAATGCACACCATATTAAGTGTTGGAGATGCAACATTATAAAAGATGTTTTTGCTGGGATGGTCCCTGAACAGCGCGAAAGCAATTCACAAGTCGTCAAGTAGAGCTTACAGCTCGGCACTTGGAGATCGGTCGGCCAAATCACAGAACAAGGAAAAATATAGAAATGAGAGATGGAGAGAAAAACACATGGCAAATTTTAATGTGAAAAATCTCCTCTAATACAGAGGAGTGAAAAACATATGACCTAGTTTAGAAAAATCTTCCATTATGGAATAGTATGATTACACGAGTCAAGCTTTCCTCTATCACTAGAGGTTTATACTCAAACTTTACCAACAATTGTGGTTACAAGATTTTTCTCTAAAATAGTCGGTCTCGAATTTCTTTTCAGAGAATTCTCACAAAATTTCTAAGCTTAGCTTTGGTAACCCATTTACAATAGTCTTCTTACCTTTTATATAAACACGATAAGACCCTTACTTTTCTTGCAGAATCTTTCAAAAAATGATGAGATAGGAACATTCATTGAGGTGATTGTTCAGATATTAAGTCATGCATCAATAAATATTATACATACTAAGCCAAGCATTAAATGGAGGAACGCACCCTAACAATTTTCTACCCTTTTGAAGCATCACAAATCTTCTAGAGCATTGTCACATTTATTCTTGAAAATAAAAGAATGTTAACATTCGATTAAAACGGGCCTGAAGCATTGATCGATGTTCAAGTTCAAAAAACTCTTCCCATTTTGAATGCATTTATTTTCCAACAGTACCACCTCAATATATATGTAATTCATTTTACAAAAGTAACATTTTATCTTCGTTAAAAAAGTGTAAATTTAAAAAAAAAAAAAATGTTATTAAGATGTACATGTTGAAAAGTTTGAATTTAATTAAAATTATTTAACCAAGGAGTTAAATGTAATCAACAGTGTCAATAGCCAATAATCCCACCTTTAATTCATGATTAACCAATATTTACTAAACCAAATAACAACTTACTTTAACCATACCAATAATTAAAACAAATCCATTATGCACTCTTGCTTATTAAGTTTATATTGAACTTGAATGTAGGTAGATTTCAAGTTTAAGTTTATACTTGATTAAACTCGAATTGAAATGAAAAACCTTTTCCCCAAATGCAACTAAGTCATCTTCCCTTGGAAAAAACTCAGTTTAAAATTCAGCACTCACCATTGCATATTATGGTCCAATTGCATCACTGGTAGAATTTAAAAATATATTTTACAAATCATTTTGATGCTTGGCCAACAACATCAATCTATTTACAATGAATGACAACTACACCAATAAAAGTGAAGTGGGGTGCAGAGACTTTTTTTCACGTTTCCTTTATTTCATTTTGTGTTAAGCATGAGTGAGCTTCTTTGTTAGACTTAGGAACTGCAGTATCCAGCATTTCCAAAGGAATTTTAAGACCAACCACTTGTCCAATGACCGAGAACCAGGAAACCAGATATTGTTCAATAACAAAACCATTTCTATTCAAAGATGTATCACCAAGGAAGAGCAGCTTCATCCAATCACTCGTTCCACATGGATGTAATTTGTACCATGGCCTCTTTAAATATGGGTGTTCCTACAAGATATAAATATATATAAGATTAAATTATTCGATGTATAGTACAGGGTTCATGAACAAAACTGGTGGTAAGGTGTGCAGATTAATTGTGGTTATTTTTAATATAAGATTAGGTTACAAACTGAAGAGAAAATAATTTTTTTGCGAACTTCATGCTTTTTTACCCTTTTGCACTTCATTAATTAATTAATAACCATTTTACCCCTCATTCAAAATTATCTACCAATCTGCCCCCTCTTTAATCGATTAACTTGAAGATTTAATCAATTAAATCTTCAAGTTAATCGATTAAATCTTCAAGTTAATTTGTTGCCTGTTGGGAGATTTAATCGATTAACTTGGAGATTTAATCGATTAAATCTTCAAGTCAGGTTATTTTTGCCAGTTTTGACCATTTAATCAATTAAATCTTCAAGTTAAACGATTAAAAAGGGGCAGATTGGTAGATAATTTTGAATGAGGGGCAAAATGATTATTAATTAATTAATGAAGGGTACAAAGGTCAAATAGATGCGAACTTCACCTATCTACAAGTATCCCTGAATTGCATTATATATTTTATGAACAATGTTCAACTTTAAAAAGCATTTTTGCCATTTCTATTTACAAACCAAAAATGGTACTTTTATGGTGATATACTAATGGAGCTTTTTAAGGCCTTAGTTTCTGCATTATCCTTCCATATCTATTCATAAAACTCATTTCATTAGAGAAATAATCACAAGCAAAGATCAGGTGGACCCAAAACTGATACATTTTTTGGTATTTTCAACATAAACAAAATTAGTAGTACAATAATCATTGAAACTCATAAGACAAAAACTATTGAAAAGACAAGAACACTAAAAGAAAAGGAAAAAGATGGAAACAAGTTATTCACCTCCTGAGTTATAAATGTCCATTTGGATTCTGATAGTAACTTTGCAGAGTGACCAGGAATGTCCTTTTCAATTCCATTGAACGGCAAAGGTTATCTACATAATCAAACAACAACACTTTATCAAATATATAGTGAAAATCATTTATTTAAATAAAAGATATTTAATTGTACACTGACACATAAGAATGCAGATGTAGATATGTAATAGTGCAATTCAGCAAGAAGAGAAAATTTAAAAGACCTAATTTCAACATCAATCGTATTCAAGAAAGTCAACACTACCAATCTAGGTGATAGAATACAAAGCAGCACTTTCCTCCATATAGTTGTATTTCCCTTCATTTTTCTAATAAAATATCTTTTACTACCACAAAAATAAAAAAAATAATAAAATCATAGGTCCCAAATCGACAGTAGCTTCAATTACAATGGCATTGTGGCTATGCCCTTACACCCTCCAACCTGACACAGATATAATCAGATGCAGGATTTGTGACATAGCCAGCATTTCTAGTATCCACATACAACAGCATAAATGTTGTAATAAGATCACTGGATAACTTCAAGTAACCAGGTTTCCAACAAAACAACCATAAGGTGGAATAAATCTTTGGTACTACTCCTGTACCTAGATTCAGTACATCTCATCAATGAGAGCAGTATACATCAGAGGAGAGATAAAAAAATTTGACATGCAATATTTTTACTGGTGGGATGCATTGAATTTTTGGTACAGCAGTAGTACCAAAGATTTATTGCATAAGGTGATCTTGGTTTTCATATTCATAGTTCTGATGAAAAGCATAGCTATGCATAAATGAACATACCGCTACGGTATGAACGGAAATACAGCACTGGAACTCTATAAGAAGGACTGTAGACAATATGAAAATCATAGTGGTTTACTTCATGCTCTGGACCTAGTAGAATGGAAGAAAAACAATATTGTTAGTAGTAGGAAAGAGTACTCAAACTGCCAAGAATGATAGTAACCAAATTCAAACAGTGTGAGATAAAACACAAGTTAGATTAGGAATACCAATTAGGCCATACATACTAAAGTGGCATAATCAAAGGGCTCTTCTCTCTGAGAGATGTTGCTCTCTTCTTTCCATGTCAAACTTCTATTACTTTCTTCTTCCTGTAATGACAATTACAATCCACTAACTTACATAAACTCTATCTTTAAAGAGCTAGTAGTACACTGAATTGCTGACAGACCTCACTTGATTTGATAAGGCACATGTTCTCCAGTGATAAGTATCCTTCCTCCTGACAGAGAGACAGACACACAGAAAAATCTGCTGAGCATAGAAAAATAAGGCAATGGATTTAAAAATCTAATGACAAAAGACCCACCTCATGAGAAGAAACCAAATGATGTTTTGAACATGGAACCCACAGCCATGGAGGAATGGAAGGATTGAACCTTTTCCATTTTTCAGAAAATGTAATAGCAGAAAGGAAAAAATCACTTGAAGAGAGAGTCCCATCCCAAGGGACTATGTCCTTAACAGGTTCTTTTACATCCATACCTACAAAAAGGGGGAGATGCATTTCTTATGATCAATAAGACATTAGCTGATCTGACTTTATTTTTGTTTGATTGGAGATGGATCCTCTCCTGTGATTTCACATGACCAGGTCATGTGAAAGGTTATTAACGGTCAATCGACAAATCAACGGCGATAAAAAAATAAAAGAGAAAAAATATTGGAATACAGGGTGGAAAAACAATAACCATTGATTTATCTGTCAACTGTTAAGAACCTTTCACGTGACCTAATCATGTGAAATCACAGATTAGAGAATCCATTCCCATATTCATAATAGTGTAAGAACTGCTATCAGTTATCCACAAGGTCGGAAAGTTTCACCTATAAGAAATTTTACAAGATACATAGAAAGTCATAAGGATATTCAAATTGCATAGACCTAGATTCATTTCAAGAACCGGTCGGTTCAATTTTTATTAAAACCATGAAAGCCGAACCGAACTGCCATACAATATCTAATAGTGGCATCAAATTTATCAAAATTTATAAATGAAAGAAACTAACCGTAAATTTATTCATCGTAAAATTTATAAATCAAAGAAAAACTAACAGTGGCAGAACCGTTAAAAGATCTTACAACACGTACCCAAGTGAAGTACACTCTGGAATTGTTGTGGTTTTCGGGACAGAAATTGATATCTCCGAATATAAAAGATGTTGTGAGAGATTCTACGTTGGAGTGAAGAATTGAACGTCGTTTTCTCCCAGAGTTCTTCTCTTCAAGCACGCAACTTCACACTTTCAGATTCGGGGGAAGATGGTTAATGGTTTCATCCTAATTACGTTGATGAAGAGTTTAACATTAGGGGTTAACCATGTTAAGATTAGGTTAAAAAAAAAACATATGGATTAATTTGATTCAGTTTAATTTTATCCTGAAATTTAAAAAAGAAGGAATGGTTATATTGTTTACTTATTTAATTTTTCTACCTTTATTATTTTTTTTATCACCATTAATTATATTTAAATCAACGGTGATAAACAAGTGATATAATTAGTTGAGAAAAAAAAAAGAAAGAGATTAATAAAATAAGAATATTATTATATTTAAGATCGTTGATTTAATTATAATCACAGTGATTAAAAAGGTAATAAAAATAGGAAAATTAAATAAATAGGTAATATAATCATTCCTTTAAATTAACAATTAAAAGAAAGAGAGAAACAAATTGTGTAATTAGTTGAGAAAATAAGAGAGAAAAAAGTAATAAAAAAATTATTATATTTGAGACCGTTGAGTTAAATTAATCTAACAATAATAAAAAGTTGTAAAAATAGAAAGATTAAATAGGCTTACAATATAGCTATCACAAAAAATAGGTTATACTTAGAATATATTTTTATTTACAAGACATTAAATATTAAATGAAAGCTTTGATTCAAGGAAAAAAATTGATTCGAGTGGATGATAAGTAAAAATAAGTTATAATTATAACCTACCTCATAAAAAAAATTAATCTGAGTCCTTAAACTAGTTATGAATGTTCTGAAACCATTTTTCAGTACAAATGGATACATTTATCAAAATAATCTCGTCGAACAAGTCACCGATTGTGTCTGCTTGCCGAACCGGTCATCGGTTGTGTCTATTCATCGGAACGGTCACCGGATGTGTCTATTCATCGGAACGGTCATCGTTTTTCGCCGGCGACTGTTCATCGTGATCGGTCAGTATCTATAAATAGACCCTGACACCTTCAGAAAATGAATCCAAAATTTTTATGCACTGATACTCTGCCAGAATTTTTCCTCCTTCCAGTTTGCATTCTTCTTTCCGATCCATCAACCTTTGACATCAGTGAGGGGGCAAATTGTCTTAAGGAGACACGTTCTGAGGGTTCGGATTTTAATTCCTCTTCTGATGAAGTCAGTTTCATCATCTGACATCAAGTAAGTCTGTTTTTAATATTTATAATTACACAGTGATAATTCTAATCATCTACCTCCTCTGCTTTATACATGGGTTCAAATCTCTTTTTGGATACATTGGTGGGAATTGAACACACAACCTAATACAATCTACCCAAATCCCTCACCACTAGACCAATCCTAGTAGCTTATAGGTTCAAATCTCTTAGTGATATAATATCACCCACTGTCTTCAATAACATCTCATTCTTAAGGGGTTTGGTCGAGGGTCACATAACTAACAGAGTTCTGGTTTTATCATTAAATTATATCCAAAACATAACACATAGGGCATGTTGACAAGTTTTCCTATCCTTAGTTTCCTAACCTGGCCAAGAATGTCATGGACCACATGGGTCCTAATCCTTATTTCAACTTAACTAATGATTTTGAGTTTGAATCCCTAGGAATACAGCTATACTAAAACTTGGTAAGAAGAGTTTTGCAACCATGTGATTTACTCGGTTCAAATCAGATTAATTGAATAATTAATAAATCGATGGATAAAAAAACCACCTTAGGTTGAGTGAGCTATTCCATGGGCTTTGGGCAATACTTCTACCCTTAAAACAATAAACACATTAGTAATTATTTATCTTGTGCTAGTACAATGAACTTTAAATACAAATAAATAAGGTTTATTTATACTTTTAATTTTTTATAGGGAAAACTTCAAAAATTTCCCTATAACTTTTCTCATAATCATTTACCCCATTCCAATTTTTTTGAATCATTTACCCCTTGAGCTTAAGTTTTTTTATCATTTATCCCCCTAAGTGATGGGGGTAAATGATAAAAAAAACTTAAACTCAGGGAGGTATGTGATAAAAAAAATTTAAATAAGGGTGTAAATGAATCAAAAAATTTGTGTTGGGGTAAGTGATAATTAAGAAAACTATAGGGGTTTTTGAAGTTTTCCCTTTTTTATATTATAATTTAAGGGAGATTTTATAATTTTTTAAAATATAATTAAAACTCGGTAAAAGTTAACTTTTTGCTATAATGCCCACAAGAGCAAGCTATTTACGTGACCGCCCAATCCACTTAAATTTTCAGGCATCATACGAAAGGAGAAAATTTTGATTATATAATAGGGATAGATTATTCTACCTAACTTTTTTTTTCTGCCTACATTTGCCTACAACTTTCCAATATTGTTAGACCGAAATCTTAAGTAACATTTATCTTTCTTTCTCTTCTTTAGATTCTGATCTAACGGTATTGGAGAGTGGTAGGCTAAGGTAGACATAAAAAATGATAGGTAGAATAACTTATCCCTATATATAAACTAATAAAAAATTAACAGGTTGTTTTAATGTAAACTATTTATATCGTATTATTTATGCAATAAATAATAATAATGTGTTAATTTTGCAATAATCCAATTTATATAAATGTTTTAGTGGTTAATTTATATAAATTTCTAAGTGAGATTATATATAAATTGTATTATCTAAGGAATTTATTTTTATATAAGAGGCCTTAAATCCAAATCTTGGAAATAAGAAGAAGAAAAATATCTTGGGAAAGCCACTTTTTATGTAGGTCTGACCAAATTAGTCCCGTATCTAATGAACGGGTGAAGAAATTTTATATATATGAGTCAGAATTATTTTACAATGTGTAAGTTATATTTTCAATCCTGATTATTGATCTTACTTATATATAGTGGCCCTGATTCTTTAGTTAAGTGAGTCATTATATACAAGTGGATAATGGTCAAGAATAAGTGTAAAATTGTTGTAATGGTTTATTTCTCATAGCAACTACTTTCACTTGAGCTGGTATACCCTAATAGATATGAATATCACATTTAGCACACATCACAAATGGAAATAATGTAAAGGGGATCTTGAAAATTCATGACTTTATATACATGATGTTAAGAAAACAGTTACTAACCTTTCTCCATAGTTATTGAAAAATCTGACCTTGCTTTGGAGGAAAAAAAGAATTTCCCAATCTCTTTAGCTTTTGATTATACTCTCGATACCCAAAACTCCACTCCGTTACGCTAGCAGAATAAAAGGATAACTACAAAATTAAAGTAAGTAATAACAAAAGATGGAGTAAATAGAAGAAAACATAGATAAAAGAGAAAGGTAATGGAATCATTCAAGCAGAATCGTCACGCGAGCAGATCATGCTGATAACGTGTTGTGAAATAATAGAAAACTGGAAGAATGATAGAGATAATAATAGGTAAAATAAAAGGTTAGAGATAAAAAAGAATATATTCTTGTATTATCATGTCACTTGAAGCTTTGTACATATCTTTATTTATAGGCTTTATAGGCTCACAAGACAAGGTACGTTACAATAGAATAAATGAACAGAATTACACTTCTTCAATGGTTACAAATTGGGATTAAATATCCAACGATCATAATATGGAGACAATTGTTAATTATGAAGACATGACTTTCATTAAACCTCGAGGGAGATTCAGGTACTTGAAAGTAATAAAAATGAAGATATCTCTATTAGTTATATTATTGTACGAAAAATTTGGAACCGTAAAGGTATAGTTATCGACAACATTTTCTTTTGCATAAAATGAAATGATGAAACAAGACGAGGATCTTGAAGCTAAATCTGTTAAAGAAATGTGAACAGATAAATGATTGGCCAAAATATAAAGACGCGATTCAAGCACAATTGAATCCAATTTAAAGTTTTTAAAAAATAGTCCAAACACATTAAGGTGTAATGCCAGTGGGGTACAAATGTGCAAAAATTATAATGAGAAAAATGAAGTTGTTCTAGCACAAGAATTTTGCAAAAGCCTGGCATTCATTATATGAAGATATATTCCCTTGTTGTGGATGTAAATCACGTTCTGATATCTTATTAGTCTGACAGTTTATGAAAGGTTTACATACATCTAATAGATGTTATTATAGCCTATTCATGTGGCTTATTCGATCGATAATGAAATTTATATCCTAGAAGGATCCAAAATGCTTGAAGCATATAAAAATTCCCGGAAATTTGTTGAATAAAGCCTCAAATAGCATTAAATAGATTAAAAAAACTAAAGGTGTATGTGGTATAATCACTGTGGTAAAATATTTATCTATCAATAGACTTATAATTTAAAGAGATTGTACATAGATAAAGCAAATTCACTGAGTACCCCAATGGTTATGAGAACTTGACATAAATAAATATCTATTTCATCCGATGAAAAATAATTTACTGGTCTCTAAATGCCATATCTCAATTCAATAACGACATATTATATAGCGTGATAAAGAAGAGTAATTATAGGGAGAGATATTATGATGATATATACTAATATGATAACTACAATAAATATTCAGAGGAAGAGTTATCAGAATTGCATTTGGGTTTTTTGTTGGGAAGGTTTATCCCATTGGAAGAGTTATAAAGGAAAGTAATTATAGGAAGATTTATCCCATTGGGTTTTACTTGGGAAGATTTTTAATGAGGCAATCTTATTAGTGTATAATAAAGGATGAACATTCAAGGGGAGCTATACAAATATTAATAAAGTGGATGTTCAACTTTCTAACCCCACATCTTCTCCTCTTTTACTCTCACATTTTCTTTCTTGTTAGTAAGTCTATTATCATGATCATACTTTTCTCCAACACGAAGATACTAGAAGAATAATAATGCAAGTTATTTACTTGAACCGCACAAATGTAGATCCCAAACAAGATTTCGATCACAAGTGGAAGCACAACAAGCTGAGCTAATATATGGGACTGAGATTCATAGACTCAAAAACATTAAATGATGTTATGATTAGGGGGAGTAAAATATGTACTCTCTTTTTTTCCTTTATCAATGTTTTGTCTCATTGGATTTTTTTGGTAAGACTTTTAATGAGGCAGCTTGTGATACATATTAGGGAAAAGTGTTTATCCTCTTAAATGACACAACTTATATCCTTTCACCCTCACAAAGAGGTGGGACCCACACCTTTATTTTTTTTTTTGTCAATTCTCTCTCCTCTTTTATCTATCTCTTTCTCTCTCTTAAAATGACACAACTTTACATACTTTAAAATGATACACACTTTACCTACATATTATTAGAAATCACTACTAGAAAGAAAAAAAACTCGTATAGCGACATAATTGCTATGGAATTTTTGCCATTAATTTCATCTTTGCAACTATTTTTCGTCGCAAGACGAAATTTGTTAGGGAAATCAAATTTTGCGAGGGAAATTTTATTGAAATTCCATCACAACAAAGGTTTTTTCTAGTAGTGAATGTATACTCTTTTTCCTTCATTAGAATTTTTTTCCCATAGGATTTTTTCCAAGTAAAATTTTAATGAGGTACATATCTTAATTGACATCCAAAGGGAACGGTTATAAATAATATTATTGTGGATGTCCATAACCCCTAAAGAAATATATCCATTTGATATGACCGTTGGATATAACCATTGGATATTTAATCCCAATAGTAACCATTAATTGAAGAAGTGTAATTCTGTTTATTTATTCTATTGTAACGTAACTTGTCTTCTCAACCTATAAATAAAGGCATGTACAAAGCTTCAAGCGACATGATAATACAAGAGGAATATATTCCATTTTCTCTCTACCCTTCTCTTTTACCTATTATACTATCTTTATGATTCTTATAGTTTTCTATTATTTCACAACAAAAACTTCTTATTCTTACATTTATAGTACAAAAATAACATTCCCCTTCCTTCTTATTTTAGTTTTCTTATAAAAGAAAAACTACCGATTTGAGAAACGACCACACACACACACAAGTGCTTAACATAAGGGACATTAACAACATCAATATGAAATTAACCCTCAAAGCCTCTTCAATATCATCACACATGTATATTTAAATTATATTCAACGTAATAGCTAACAATAAAGGAGTTGGATAGCTGATAAGTGTCAAAGACTATGTTTTTAATATCAAATATATTTCAAATAATAATTAATATGATTAAAAATATAGTGTTAATTAATAAAATCTTAAACGATATTAAAAGTGCCAACAACTAGATAAGATTCTAATCATTTTTATTGTTTCAAGTTGTTTCATACTAGAAGAACAAACTACTAATCTAATAAGAATGAGCAATTGGCATCGACTAAGAAAATAGAAAACTAAATTATTATTAAAGATTCAAATAATAATTAATACGATATTAAATATAATTAGGCTCGCTATCTTGCTCACTTAAGCGAGCAAGTGAACGAGAAGAAGAAAAATTCTCGCTAAGCAGCTCCTCAACGAGCCGGTCCAAAAATTAAAGGCCCGATTTTAAGCCTTTAAAAAGAACGCGAGTGAAGCCGTAAAAGGAAATCCGGGAGACGCGAAGAAAATGAGAACTCAGAGATGAAGACGAAGACGGAAACAGAGGAGGAATACTGCAGCTTTGTAGAGGAGAAGGAATGAATCAATTCTGCATCATTGATCATCACTCTTAAACAAGTTTTACCATGAACCCTATTTATTTTACAGTAGCTTTTAATTCTGTTTTTATAATTATGCGTAGCTAAATTTCCTTAAGTATTTAAGAAAAGATGGAACCATGGGTTCTTAAACGTTGTTTGCTTAATTTTCTTATAATTTATGTTCTTGATTTAAAGTTATGCAATCCATCGGTTATTTATTCTTAGTTTTAATTATGACTTGATCACTCGTAGATAAACATATGAGTCGTGCATGACAATAAGGATGTTGGTGTATGATTCTGATTGATTGATTGCTGGAATTTGTATGATCTAGGGATAGACTTATGAATTCTATAACTGTATGTTCTTGCGTTAATGCTTACTGTATCAGATGCTACAGAAGAAGAAGATTGCCGAAAAGATAAGAGGAGGAGAAGAGTGAATTGAGAGAGAAAAAGTCAAGGGAGAGATGAGAATTTCCAATAATTTTTTTGATATCATTTCTTAACACCACACACCTATTTATAACCATGAAGGATGGATGTTACAAAAGAAAACACTATTACAATTAACGTTACAAAAGAAAACACTATTATAATTAACGTTACAATTACCGTTACAACGGTTACATTCCATTACCGTTATATTATATTCCATCCGTTACATTACCGTTATATTATATTTCATCCGTTACATTCCATCGCCCTTCAAACCAACCTCGTCCTCGAGGTTGAGTTATAACAATACCAAGGTCAAATATAATAATACCAGGTTTTTGACCAGGTGCCTTCTTAAATAAGAGTAAAAGCTCCCTGATCATACCACCATAAACTACACCATGTTGTGGATCTTTCCAATATTTGAAAAGATCTTGAATGAGTTCTTCACTATGAGGCTGAGCATAAACCAACCCTGCATACTTTGTTACTTCCGGCCAGTCCTGGGATGCTACAACAGCAACAATTGATGGGCAAGAATCCTCTCTATATTCTGGATGAGTTACATCTTTTCCCAAAATTGAAGCAACAAATTCAATTACAGGTAGTGGTTCAATGAATGCCATTGATGACATATCAATGTTAAGTGACAATCCTATCTGAGTAGGTCGTATACTCTAGTAGAAACCATGCCATAATTGAACGGCACCACCTTCTGTAGTTGTAGGGGCTTCGGGTTTCCTTAATCGTTGACGCCGCACAAGATATCCACGAAATATCCTTTGAATCCTAGTATCAGCTATATCTTCCAGATCAACGTGCATCTTATCGATATCAGCCCTAATCTTTGTGAAATCAGATCGCAGCTCAGCTCGAACCCTTGCGAAATCAGATTGCATCTTGGCCCTAGCCCTTGCGAAGTCAGCACGTGATTCTGTAAGGGACTGGTCGATTGCATGAAGTATTATAGTGATATCATCTGATACAATAGGTATCGATGAGGAGCAGAGAAAGAACAAAGGAGACTGAAAATGTACTTGTATTATTTGATTCTGATGTCTTCTTACAACTTTGTACAGACCTTTATAGTAATAACTAACTACAATAGGAATCAATGGTCCACATGACAATATTCTGCCAAGTTCTAACTAACTCTGTAACCGCCTAACTGCCCAACTAACTCAGCAACTGTCCAACTACTCAGTAACTGTCATGCCACGTAATCATCCATCCAAGCTGGTTGTTGTCTTCCCCTCACAGACTTGCGAATACGCGTAACAACTGCCCTCCCCTCCAGCGAAACCTTGTCCTCAAGGTTGAACCTTGAATAAGCCGATCGAAATGCATCTGCTGGTTCCCAAGTAGCATCTTCGGGAACAGTGCCAGACCATTGAACAAGAAATTGCTCCTGAGGTGTGCCATGAACTGATATAGTCCGTGTAGCTAAAATGGCCATAGGAGACTGAACAGGTTTATCCTCAACACTAAGTGTAGGCAAAAGAGCTATTGGAACATTCACATTTCCATGAAAAGGTTTCAAACATGAAATGTGAAATGTAGGATGAATCCTTGATGAAGCAGGAAGGTCCAATTGATAAGCCACTGCACTGATAACCTTTTTAATTGCAAAAGGACCATAAAAACGCTTTGCAAGCTTTTGGCTCGAACGATGCATCACCGATAACTGACGATAAGGTTGTAACCTCACTAACACAAGGTCACCTTCGGCTAACACCAAATCTCTACGGTGAAGATCTGCTTGGTTCTTCATACGGTTCTGGGCTCTCAACAAGTTTGTTTTTAAGGCCGATAACACATCATTCCGCTGACAAAGAATTGTATCCAGTGCCTCTATCTTGACCAAACCACGAGGATAATGAGGAATGGTTGGAGCTATCCTCCCATAAACTGCTTGAAAGGGAGTCATCCCAATGGCCGAATGGACAGAAGAATTGTAATGTAACTCAGCCCAACATAAGAATGTTGACCAGCGATGCTGTTGTTCAGAACAAAAAGCACGCAAATATTGTTCTAGGTATCGATTTGTGACTTCGGACTGGCCATCCGTTTGAGGATGATAACTAGAACTGGCTTTGATTTTAGTCCCACTTAAAGAGAATAATTTCTGCCAAAATTGGCTCATGAATATAGGATCCCTGTCAGATACAAGCGAACGAGGGAAACCGTGTAATTTAACCACCTGTTTACAAAAATTCCTGGCTACTATAGCAGCTGTATACGAAGATGACAAGCCAATGAAATGAGCATATTTTGATAGGCGATCAACCACCACCAAAATTGTGGTCCAACCATTAGAAGCTGGTAAGCTAGTAATGAAATCTAAGGTTAGATCTTCAAATATAGCTTATGGAACCGGCAGTAGATGTTTTAATTTGTTGACAAGTAATACAATCTCGAACAAATAGTGTAACATCTTTTCTCATGTGTGTCCAGTGGAAGGAAGCTGACAGATGAAGGAAGGTGCGAAGTACTCCAGCATGACCACCTAAAGGAGTTCAATGAGCTTCTTCAATAAGCTCCAATTTCAAAGAAGAATTCAAGCCCAAATGGAATCTTCCCTTGTGATATACAATGCCATCTCTGCATGTGAAGGAATTATCAGTTAATGTTCCTGCATTCAATTTCTGATGCAAAGAAATCAACTCAGGATCCTGTGAATTCTCAACTTTTATACGATCCAGGATTGCAAAACGTGGTTCTAAAATGAGACTCAACAAGGAACTAGGAGATGCATCTTCAAATTGCCTGGACAGTGCATCTGCTACTACATTAGCAGAACCAGGTTTGTATTCGATTGTAAAGGAATAGCCAAGGAGTTTGTGAACATAACGATGCTGCTCAGGAGTCTGGATTGTTTGAGAAAGCAACTCACGTATGCTTTGATGATCTGTTCGAATTATAAAATGCCCTCCAAGTAGATAATGCCTCCACTTTTTAACTGCTTCCGTGATTGCAAACAATTAACGAACATATGTTGAAGACACAACCATACGAGGTCCAAGCTTTTTACTAAAGAAAGAGATTGGTCTACTATTTTGAATGAGGACAGCACCAATGCCAGAACTGGAAGCATCTGTCTCAACTATAAAAACAGCTGAGAAGTCAGGTAAGCCCAAAACTGGTGTTGAACTCATGGCCTCCTTAAGTGAACAAAAAGCTGCAGCTGCTGCAGGTGCCCACTGCCATTTATCAACTTTTAACAGATCTGTCAATGGTAAAGCAATGGTGGCATACTGGTGAACAAACTTTCTATAATAGCTTGTCAAACCCAAAAAAGCTCTTAATTGCTTAACATTTGTAGGTTGTGGCCAACTAACCATAGCATCAATTTTCTTGGGATCAGCTTTAACTCCTTCAGCACACACTATATGTCCCATATACGAAATTTCTGACTCTCCAAAGGCACATTTACTGAGTTTCACAAAGAACTCATGCTGCTGTAAACAAGAAAGCACCAACTCCAAATGATGAATATGATCTGCCAAAGTAGCACTATATATTAGGATATCATCAAAGAAAACAATGACGAATTTCCTCAAAAATGGACGAAACAACTGGTTCATAACCGATTGGAAAGTAGTTGGAGCATTAGTTAATCTAAATGGCATGACAAGGAACTCATAGTGTCCTTCATGAGTCCTAAAAGTTGTCTTGTGAACGTCTTTAGGCAGCATGCGTATTTGGTGATAACCTGCTCTTAGATCCAACTTGCTAAATATTGTTGCACCAAGCAATTCATCCAAAAGTTCATCAATTGTTGGTATAGGAAAACGATCTGGTATAGTGAGTGCATTAAGGGCTCTATAATCAATACACATCCTCCAATTGCCATCTTGTTTTTTGATCAACAAAACCGGTGATGAGAATGAGCTTTTACTCGGCTGAATAAATCCTGCTGCCAAAAGATCTGTAATCTGTTTTTCTAATTCAGATTTCTGGTGATGAGGAAATATGTAAGGCCTTACATTAACCGGTTTAGCACCATCCACTAGGTATATAGAATGATCCATACCTCTAAATGGTGGCAATGTACAAGGTGTTTGAAACACAACCTTATAATTTTCCAAAACCTGCGATAATGAGCAATGAAGTGTAGCTTGAAGAGCTTGTAATTCAGAATTTACCTGAACTCCAGCATCTGATCCTGTCGTGGACAGCATAGTGCAGCAAGAAGCTGAAGGCATATCCTTACTAATAGCTGAATGAGGACAATCACCCATACCTTGTAGCTTCACTGTTTGATTGTTCCAAAAAAATTCCATAGACTGTTCTGCATAATCATGTGTCACACGACCAAGACTCCCAAGCCAAGTCATTCCCAATACAATATTCAATCCATGTAAATCCAGAATCCATAAATCAACTGGAAATGTATAGTTATGAATGACTAATGGAACTGCTGGACATTTCCATTCACATACCAGAAAATCACCATTTCCCATGAACACCTTCATTCCTTTTGATTGAATGGTAGGAATTCGCAATACAGCAGCTAACTCACGACTGATAAAGTTGTGTGAACTTCCGGAATCTACCAATATTCCTACTTTATGATCTGAGATCCTGGCTTCGAGAATTAAAGCTCTAGGATTGAGGGATCTAGATAAGGAATGCAAGGAAGCATCTAAAGACCCCACTGGATTATTAGGTGTCCACAAAATTTCTTCTTCAACATCCAGATTCTCTTCCTCAGATTCTCCTATTAACAACAGCATTTGAGACTTACATCGATGCTTACCTGACCACTTTTCATCACAGGTATAGCACAATCCAAGTTCTCTTTTCTTTGCTATCTCTTCAGGGGAAAGTCTCTTAATGGGAAAATTTGATGATTGAGAAGAAAAGGATTTTGGTACAATACTTGCTGCTGGTTGTGTCAATGTGGTTGTGGTTGGGTTTTTATGGTAGGGAGTAGTATATGTGGTACTGGTTTGAGTGTTGGATGAAAATGGTTTCTTTGGAAGGGTGGCAAGGGAAGATTTTAATTGGTCATGGTGTGAATCTAAAGCATACGTTAATTGCATAGCATGATGCAAAGATTTAGGCCATTGTAACTGTATTGCTCCTCTCAATTCCGATTGTAAACCAGAAATAAAGAAGCTCATCAAAACATCATCAGTAAATCCAGGAACCTGATTCAACAATACCTCAAATTCCTTGATATAATCCAGCAATGATCCTTTCTGAGAAAGTTTAGAAAGAGATCCCCTCAAATCCACAAAAGCTGAGACACCAAATCATTGAGACACTGCCTTTTTAAAATCCTCCCAATGATTGATAGTCCCTGTGTTGAACATCCACTGGAACCAAGGAGAAGCTTGACCTTCCATTTTCAATCCTGCTAACTGAACCTTTAATTGAGGAGGAATTTGCTGCATACTGAAATATAATTCAGTTTTGAAAATCCAATTGTTGGGTTCAGAACCATGGAAAGTTGGAATTTCCATTTTAACCGATTTCAACAGCCGTTGCTCAGGAGCTTCATGATGGAAATTCTTATTCATCATCGAAGATTGGTGACTAGAACTCGTGGAAAATGGTTGTTGTTGAGATTGAGTAATGAAGTCTCTCAATCGCGCATCCACCGCCAACATCGATTCAGTCAATAGATCTAATTTCTGAGTCAAATCTGAATGTGTCGCTTGAAGTTCCTTCTGAAATTCAGAACGAAGTTCATCAGCCATTTCCTGAATCTTCATGGTAGATAGTGTTCAAGAGTGAAAGCACCAAATGATACAATGAGTATCGATGAGGAGCAGAGAAAGAACAAAGGAAACTGAAAATAGACTTGTATTCTTTGATTCTGATGTCTTCTTACAACTTGGTACAGACCTTTATAGTAATAACTAACTACAATAGGAATCAATGGTCCACATGACAATATTCTACCAAGTTCTAACTAACTCTGTAACCGCCTAACTTCCCAACTAACTCAGCAATTGTCCAACTACTCAGTAACTGTCATGCCACGTAATCATCCATCCAAGCTGGTTGTTGTCTTCCCCTCACAGACTTGCGAGTACGCGTAACATCATCCCAGCATGATGGAATTGTAGGTGAGATTGAAGGGTGAAATTGGGGATCAATGATTTGGTGTGGAAGAGGATGAATGTTAATTTTAGCTATGGAGGAAGAGTAGATCGATGAAAGCACCATTGTAGCGGATGCTACAGAAGAAGAAGATTGCTGAAAGGATAAGAGGAGGAGAAGAGAGAATTGAGAGAGAAAGAGTCAAGAGAGAGATGAGAGTTTCCAATAATTTTTTTGATATTATTTCTTAACACCACACACCTATTTATAACCATGAAGGATGGATGTTACAAAAGAAAAAACTATTACAATTAACGTTACAAAAGAAAACACTATTACAATTAACGTTACAATTACCGTTACAATGGTTACATTCTATTATCGTTATATTATATTCCATCCGTTACATTACCGTTATATTATATTTCATCTGTTACATTTTACCGTTGTATTATATTCCATCCATTACATTACCGTTATATTATATTCCATCTGTTACACTTACTTTGTGAAAAAGTACCAAGGGGTTAGGCTTTTGAGCAAACTAAAGAATTGGATTACCAAGGGATTGAGATTTAATCAAACATAGAAAGAACTGTTAATAACTAGATCTTCAATGTAATTATAAGAATAGGTAAACTAGTTTGTAAACCATTTGAGAAGTTAAGTCCTAGCTACGTCTTTTATAAAAACTTAATTCCAATTTTCTAGCATTTATTAATTCTGAATTTAATTTCTTGAATATTGAAAACTAAAAATAAGTAGTTTAAAAATTGTTTTAATTAAATTAAAATATTCTCTAATTACCCACATTTCACGATCGATCCAACTTTAGTTAAATAGATAAATTAATGCTTGGTCATCAGTCCTCGTGGGATCGGAAACTTATTCTTATCACTTTATTACCTGTACGACCGGTACACTTGCCGAAGTTGCAATAATAGCTTAAAATATCTTGGCATAATCAATGGTCATCTTCCCATCATGAGCTTTCCTAAAAAAATGCTTCACATAATCCGAATACAGCACATTTTTATACATAGCCTTCTCCCCACTAGCAAGCACTTGAGGCAAAGGACCAATGACATCAGAGGGTCTAGGGTTCACAAAAATGGGCACCGAAACCCTAGTTTTGCTTCCATTGGCTGCAGCTCGATGCTCAATGCTCTTATACCTACCATTGCTCATTATTTGCAATGCATCACCAATGTTAATCACTAGGGCACCAGAGATTGGTGGCACATGGATCCAGCTGTGACGGTCCTCAGCCCGGACATAGAGGCCGCCGGTTTGGTCTTGGAGAAGAACGGTTAGGGTTGACACATCGGAATGGCGCCCTATTGCTACCGTTAAGTCTTGGTTAGGGCAAATGGGATAGTAGTTGAGGTTGATTCTCCTTGAACCCATGAACATTGATTCATTTGTCTCGTCAATTTCCTTCACGTTTAGCCTCTTCATCAACACACTTAAAAGTTGTTTGATTATAGTTTCGGATTTTTTCATGAATTCTAGTGCTTCATCCCTACAAACAAAAATGTCATGTAGCTTTAACCCCAAAAAAAATGTCATGTAGCAAAATTAGTGTATAACTTCGATAAAAATGGTATTTGGAGAGAGGTATCATATGAGTGACAAAATTATTCCTATCAAATTCTAATACAACTACATTCTTATGGACTTGAACTCGAGATAATAATCCCTTATCAGTTAATTTATGTGCTTTGTGGTAATCTTTTCTTATATAATTTGACGGATATGAAAACATAAAATTCTCAAATATAGAGTTACACTCTTTTCACTTTTTAAAATTAATTAGAAGGTTGGTAAACATTCAAGTCAAAATAATGAACCGATAATTGAATTGAAAATAAGTCCAAATTATTTTTATTTTTTTGTTATTATTGAGTTGTCAATTTATTTCTTGTTAGAGCTTTTTAATTGTGAAAAAATATATTATTTTTACGTGGTTCTTTCATATTTAAACTTTTTTTCTTATACCATTTTAATCTTTACATTAACATTAGTTTATTTTTTACACGGAAAATCTATGTATGTATAGAAACATGATTTATGTAATTGCTAGTGCAAGAATTCCAACCAAATACATTTATGAGCTAGGGCAAAGAGCTTCAAACGTGACCAAGTCCCGAATCAAATAGTTTCATAGCCAATTCAAATAGTTAAAACTTCTAGGAATATATGTGGATCGAATCTCCTCAAAGAAGTAATTAGGGTCAGTTAAAAAAAATAAAAAAAAAATAATGATTATAGTTATTTCATCAATTCTTGGTGATTGTATTCTATCTATGGTAACTTTTACCCCTTTCATGGATCTAACAAATACAAATAAATTGATGTCATATGTAAGAAATTAACCTTGTTATTCCACTTGTGCCGAGTCTCAGCCGAAACTTTTTATTTATCCCGAAAATCAATTCTGCTTTAGAATAAAGGTGAAGTAATATTTTGCGAGTATTGAGTTGCAAATTTTTTTCTTGTCAAAACTTTTTTCGATAATTACTAATTCAAATAAAAAACAATATTTTTCTATCATAAATGTCACATAGGTTTGAACTTAAGATGTCGTCCTAATACTAACTACTCAAACATCCTTTACCACTTATTGACTTCAAATGACTCAAAAAAATAATATGGTTTTTACAATGAAAAAGAGTAAAAAAAAAAATTATTTTTTTCTCTCTTTTTTAACTAAACCTCACCAATAGAGAATGAAAATAAAGCAAATTATAATTTCGTCAAACAAACGTAACCAAAGGAGCTTTGGATTCATTAGTAACTCTAAAGGCCAAATTACAAAGATTGCAATATTGATTTTTAGAAAATTATTGGATCGTTGGCAAAAATAAAAAATAAATAAATGAACAATTATACTATGATATTGTTAATTAAATAAGTTACGGATTTAATTACCTTAATGCATGAGGCCATGTTGCTGCAGCCTCATCCTCAGAAACATAGAATAGGCTGAGATAATCTTTCCACTCTAGGGCCTTCTCTGCTTCAGGGCTAAAGCTAGATCCATACCTCACATGATTGGATGGTGAATTCTCTTTTGTGTACTTAACTTTCTCTTCAGCTGGCAAATCATAGAACCTATAAGTTGCATTCTGGACATTGTCCAACACTTGGAGGGGCACCCCATGATTGATTATTTGGAAGAAACCCCACTTCTCAGCTGCATCACAAATTGCATTTGCCACATTTGGATCATCCCAATTGGACATGTCAACAATGGGAATGGAATTTTGAGTCACAATTTTGGCCATACTCATCCTTTCTTCCAAAGGTTGGATATATTGCTTGGGGAGGCTCTTTAGACCTATTTCATAAAGACCCTTTACTCCATTCCCTTGAAGCATCACAAATTCATTAAGATCCGAGGGAATGGTCATTAGGGTCTCTATGGTTGGTGCCATTGCTTGAGTTGATGGATAGCTTTTTTTGCTAATTGAGAATTGCTTAACTTAATTTCGTTGCTTGGGAAACTCATGTCATGCACAACTATTTATACAACAGTCATGGTAGCAACTCAAAAGAAACAAAATAAAATAAAAGTTTGCACTCCCTTAGCTTGCTTTGATGTTTGCCTCACCAACCCAAATGGCAAGTTACATACATGTATAAATTGCTAAAATAATAATCAATAAAACAAGCATGCATGAAGCATGCTATAAGCTTTGAGGATAATAGAAAATGCAAGACTAGGTCAATTTGAAATGACCAGCACATGTATACACGGGAAATAAAGGAATTATTCAGGTACAACCGTACAACTTTATTCTCATGATGCCATGTACATACCGAAAAAATTTAATATGCTCGAGACCCACCACTTATACAGTGGTCCCTTTTTTAAAAATGGAAAATTTTCTTCCATTTTTATCCTTCTTTTTTTGATTTTTTCCCCTCTATCCCTCCTTTTCTTCTATTTTAGGAAAGGACCACCGTGGTCCAAGCCCACCAAATACTATCTTTGTAATTATATGTAACCTTTTATTATGTGTAGATAACTTTTAAAATTTTCTCTAACAATAAATACTCAAATTCGTTATGTAGGGATATATATATATACAAGCAGGATATTAAGTTGGTCATCTAAAAATATTATATATCAATTCGATAATATTTAAATTGCACATCAACTTAGTCCCGTAATATATTGTTTAGTCATCAATTTGGTTTTTAAATTAATATTCATTTTACATTATGAATGGCGCCAAATTGTTACTTTTTAAGTAGACGCTCAAATTATTTTTTATTTAACCAACGTGATTTTATTTAATACTTCTTTTTAACTATCGTGAACCAAAGTAAAATTTAAGTTACAATGTGAAAAATAATGTGAATGTGAAAACCTAGAAATAGCACATCTTATGCGAGAAAGCTTTTCTTTAAATAAATATGAATGATGGCATAATTTTATTATTAAACTATTTATATTAAGTTTTATGAGATTTTTACTATAACTATATAATATGTCATATATCTGCGCAGAAATTAGAATTTATCACATTCCCGAGCTATGTATAAACAAAAAAGAAATAAGAACTGTACCAACAAAAAAAAAGAAATAAGAAATTTTATCACACTGATTAATATATATTATTTAATAACTTTAACTTGAAGCAATTAACGATACTATTAACTTATCAAAATAGACTTTTTGGTCGTTTCGTTATTTATTAAGGGGAAGGATATTATAACAACCAAGTTATGTTATTGTCATTACTACCAATCAATCTCACCATTAGATCGATTATGTTGATTCAACGGTTATATTTATTCTCATCTTTGTATGGTTATGATTCCCCATATTTAAAGTGAAAGCATCAAATATGGGAAATCATGATCATACAAAAATGGAAATAAACATAATCGTTGATCAACATAATCGATCTAACGGTGAGATTGATTGGTAGTAACTTGGTAATAAGTAATAACACAACTTGGTTATTACAATATCTTTTCCCATTTATTAATTAAAAAATAACTATTTTATCTTTGTCCCAAAATTATATATCATTTTGCCCTTATTTAATCCATTAAAAGAGTCACTATAATACATGTAACCGATTACTATATTGGTTTAATCGATAAAGTGTCGAAATCAAGCTTCTATTATATTTTTGCAGATCTCTAATCAAGTTGGGTGCACCAACACACAATCTTCACCAACCATGGTCAATTAATTACTTCGCTCATTAATTCGATTCTCCTTCAATGTAGAGGTTGGTTCATCACTAGCAGAGATCATCTCACATGAAGAACACAATGTCTCATCCTACATCTGTCATGAAAAAATAAAATAAAAAATTGCACATACAGTCAAATTTTCATCTCTGAATAGTTACTAGGAAAATAAATGAACCAAAAAAAATATAGAGAGAAAAATCTATATAGAATTAACGTCTTCAAGATTGAGCAAAATCTCGCCCAACTGTAAATGTTGTGTAAAAGAAGAAATTTTAATAAGAGCTCGCTTTTAAAATTTCTTAGATGTATGAACGAAGAGAACAGAAATGGGTCTTTTATGATATATTATAGGGTTTTACTTTTCTTATGTTGCATGAGACATTGTCTCATACAACACACACAAATGGGTGGGACCCGCTTTTTATTTTTTCTCTCTTTCTTTTTAGTGGGTCCCACCCACTTTTTGTGTCTCATGCAACATAAGAAAAATAAAACTCTATATTATATGCATATCGTGCATGAACATTAAGGAGAAGGATGTTAAGGGCGTGTGACATGTGGACGAAAGAATTTTATTAAAATGTCACGATAGCCTGAGATGCTCTTTGGTGGAGACATTTGTCTTGTAAACTATGTAATGTAATGTAATTTGTTAAATTTTTTTCTCTCTCGTTATCTTTGATGTGCAAAAGCTTGTCGTGGAAGAGAAGCTGAAGCAAATCCATGACAGAATCAGAGGGTTGGTGCCGCCGTCTCTGTGAACATAGGTGGTGGCACTCTGATGGTGGAGCATGTGGCCGGAGAGATAATTATGGAGCAAGAAGAAGACGAGGGAGAGATGCAAGTTGTGCCAATATCCTCTTCCTCTTTTTTGTCGATTCAAATGTAAGTGTTTTTTTTTATAAGTCCATAGGGATTTTTTTTCTATATTTTTTTTTGGCAGGATATTCTTAAGTCGGTGTAAGAGTTAGGAGTCTTACACTCAATCTTAACCATTGATCTACTTGTATCCAAAGGCTCACATTACTAAAAAATTAGAGTCCTTAGATATAAGTGAGATCAACGGACAAGATTGAGAGTGTTACTTACACTGGTGTAAAATGATCCTGACGCTTTTTTTGGTTAATTTATTTTCCTGATAATTATTCAGAGATAAAGATTTGACTGTATGTGCAATTTTTTATTTTTTATTTTTTTCATGACAAATGCAAGATGAGACAATGTGTTCTTCATTTGAGAGGTTCAATCTTTTGTAGTGATGAATCAACCTCTTACATTGAAGGAGAATCGAATTAATGAGCGTAGTAATTGACCATGGTTGGTGAAGATTGTGTGCTGGTGCACGCAACTTAGATTAGAGATCTGAACTCCAAAATAATAATAGAAGCTTCATTTCGACACTAATCGATTAAATAACTGCAAAATGATGTATAATTTTGGGATAAGGATAAAATAGTTATTTTTTAATTAATAAAAGATAAGAGGGTTAAAAAACCTATTAATTGAGTATTATATTTTGAAATAACAGAGCAAAAGAGTATAAAAATTATATAAACGGTGTCACTTAATGTACTTATCACTCTAAAAGTTTATATTTTCAGAAGTACTAAAGTGTGTATCTTTCCCCTCTCTTTTTGTAGAAAATAGGAAACAAACACAAGAAGAAACACACTTAACTAATTTCTTTCTTTCAATTAGTATTCTTTCTCTAATTGTAGTTCTGATATAAATATATGGGGAATAGGTCACAAGTGACGTTAAGATGAGTGTGTGTGTGTGTGGTGTTTGTGGGGGGTGTGATGATTTTATATTTAGAGTGAATCCCGGGGAAAGGTACACATATATTTAGTAAAGATAATACTAAAATGCTAGTATTTATCATGGAGTCACTCATCGCTCATCCCACAAATTTATATAAATCTTTAGTGGTTGATTTTAATTTTTTTATTTTTTTTGACATAAATAATGATTGCCCCTTTCTCCTAAAGTCCATAATTGTGAACATCATACATGGTATTTTTAAGGCATAAGATTTTTTTGTCTATTTTTTATGTTTATTTTACATAATTTTTTATTTTAAATCGTTACAATCTCAGCCAAACTTCATCTTTTCTTTGTCCTCCCATTATTTGTTAAAAATTTAATTTAACAATGTTTAAATAAGTAGGTAAAGTAAGCATTAAATAGATATTCATAATATATTATCCCTAATTTAAATCATATAAATAGTTATACCTTATATAATGTTACCCCAAAATATATATATATATATATATATATATATATATATATATATATATATATATATATATATATATGAAAAAATGGGATGATTATCATCCAAAGTAAGTTATTGTCCTCAAAGTGTTTTGAATCTTAACATTTCAATGACAAAATACTGCGCATTTCATTTATTCCTTTATGATGCGTAGCTAAACAGCCAATGTTAATGTCTAGCAGATTTAGTATTCAAGTGAGGGTTGTGGAAAACACAGATTCTGCATCTTTTCTTCTGTTTGATAGAAACTGTGTTGCTTTGTAGGGAATGAGTTTTGCTGATTTACGCGAGCAACATTTCAAAAGGTCTGATTCTAATTCCTCCGCATGTTCTGTGCATTGATGTTCTTTTTAAAAAAATTAATTAATTAAATTAACTTTGTATAACATTTTGATGCGGAGTAGTGATTTAGATCATTATTCGGAAGAATTTAACGTTCTTAATGGCGAATTCATTTTATTTAAAGTCAATGTGAAAAAGAAGAATTTGGAATCACACACGAAGCCAAAATATCAAGTTTCTAAAGTTTGTTGCAGTGAAACTATTATCGCATCATACCTTAAGTCTGTTGTTGACCAAAATGTAGTTGTTTACATTTTCAAACGTTATTTGATTATATTAGTACTTTGTATTAGTTTTACAAATTTTTAATTTTCAGGATCAAGCAGTATTCGATAATGCTTGCGACACTGATGTCGTGTTAGCAGATCAGGAAAGAGCTGAAATATCTATAAATTAAAATCAGATTTTATCAATTAAATATTTTATGCATTATTTCTATATCGTTTCATAATTTTATACAATTTTAATGTCTTACCAAGATGATGAGAGTCAAACATGTGATAGTGCCGATGTTGTTGTTGTTTCCCTCACTTTGTTGTCACAATTGATTATAAAATCTGATGTCGTCAAGGAAGAAAATTCTAATTTTTCAATTAACCGTCCTACCAAAAAGATTAAGATAGATAAAGAGCTAAGTACTTACCCATTATTTATGTGTTTATAATTTTCTACTACATATTATTCTATATTCTATATCATTAATATAATATAGTGACTCTAACATTTTTTTTTAAATTATTTCTATTGTTGAAGTCAGAGCCACATTGTTGGAGAAAGCGAAGTTATGTATGGACAGAGGTGCTGGGGAAGAAGTTGTGTAGCATCAACATTGTTGGGTGTTGTTAAATTATATGTTTGAGAATTACTAGACAATTAGGAAATATATAATGTCTTAATATTTATTTGACGTTTGATTGAACAATTGTGGATGATTATCTAATGTTTAACATGAGGTTAAACATTAATTATTTGACGTTACGATATTTAATACCATTGTTTTAAAACTCGGATCGACCCTACTGGGTTAACCCGGATCTCGATGAACGATGAGGGCACCGATTCGAGTGGCCATTTGGATCAGCCATGCACTTGACTCGATTTAGACCGGTTGACCCGGCCGAGTCTCGGTGAGTCAGTGGGTTAAACGAAAACTAGTTGATCCATTTTTATTTTTTATTTTTTTGGAAAACTGACCTTTTTTTTTTTAATTTGCTTCTTATTCAAACAAAAGAAGGAAAAAAAATTCTTAAGCAAGCTGGACCCATGAGCTGGAAACTGAAGGAAGATCCTAAAAATAATTTGATTTTTCAACTTAAAAAAATAAAAAAGAAACATCCGAATCCGAGATTAATCATCCAACCTACGTTGGACACATCTGCCAACAGGCAGAACATGTATAATAGCCAACTTTTTGTCCATCCCTAAATGTGGATTGATTCTTTTCTTTCTATTAATATTCTATAAATTGATTCTTTTCTTCGTATTAATATATTTTGTAGTTGAAAAAACATAAATTTTACAAAAGAATTTGAAAAATCATTATTGTTGTTTTCAGTTATGCTTTTATATTTATAAAGAAATATCCATAGTGTAGTAATTTTTTACCTGACATTTGCTCTGTATTGTTTCAAAGTACATAAAATTTTAAAGATGATGATCTTTTTTTGTCACACTTTTTTACCAACTTGTTATGGTCATTGATTTGCGAGATCCTTGAAAAGGTTGGATTCATGAGAGATGATGAAATGCGATAATTTTACATAATTTAGTTAATATTATTCTTTTATTTTTATGCATTTCAGTTACCTTTACAAGGATTAGATTAAAACATAGTATATTATGCAAACTATTAAGATAAAAAATATAATGTTGTTGCTTTCTCGTGAGGAATAGGTTATTCTACATACTCTTATTTTACTTATATTTGCATACCTCTTTCAATATCGTTAAATTACAATCTCATCCAACGGTGGATATACAATAATTCGCTTATTACTTGAAATTTGAAAATATTTATTCCTTTGTTTGATTACGAGTCTTTTTTTTTAATAAAATACATTTATTGTAGATCATCTTCAACTAAAAAAATGAATAGACACATTATGCATCATAAAACTATGTTTGTCATTAAATTTTTTATTATTCATGTGTCTAACCTTCAACCGACTTCTTTTATTTTATATGCATCAAGAAGTTTATTTATTTATTTTTTTATAAATTACATGTTAGTCTCTTAATCCTGATTATTTTCAAAAACCTTTTGATATAATTTTTTTTTTTCAAACCTTCTTTAAATGGCTGATTCTTCATCTTATGCAAAGCGGGAACGATTGAGAAAGAGAGACGGTTGCCCCTAAAATCTCTTCCAAAGGATTTATTATTGCATATTATTGGAGTCACTAATATAACATTTTTAGAGTCTATTATAGACACTATTCAATATTAAGTTGCAAATCTCTTATCTATTTTATCTTTTTATTTTTCAGTAAACAATTATTTCTTTAATAATTGTGTCCTAAAAAAATTTATTTATAGAATTTATTTAAAATTTGTGTTAACTTTTACGAGACAAACAAAAAAATTTTTTTTTTCTCCGTGCATCGCATGGGTAATAAACTAAAATATATATGGAAAAAATATTTCTGCATTTGTGATGGAAAAAAAAAAAAGTTCTGCCACAAAGAGTAAAAGAGTAGGTCCATCATTTAATTAGTTTCTCTCTCCTTATGGATTTGTCTCTCCTTGATTTACTCTCTGCGACAGAAATTTTTTTTCTAACACCTATATGTAAGTATTTTTCCCAATATATATATATATATATATATATATATATATATATATATATATATATGTATTACTCTGCCATTGCAATTACGCTAGAAAAAGGTGAAAAATATTTATTTTTAAACAAGACAGGCATGCACTAATTATAGAATAGGGTTATATTTACAAACTTAGAGTTTATAAACTTTTATAAATTACACAATTTACACTATGTACTACCCGTAGAACATACTACTTGAGTTATTACCCGTAGTACATAGTGTAATTTGTAAATATAACATAGCCCCTAATTATAAGCAACTTTTAAAATAAGGTGAGCTTGATTCGAACCAAACATCATCCTAAGATAAACCAGGCCAAGCAAAAAAATTTCAGACAAACATTAAGAGGTCTAGTTCACTAAATGATCGAGAAAAGATATGTATAGAGAAGCTTTTGAATCCATTTTCATTTAAAGAGTAAGACATATATAGCAAATAAACTGCAAGCTTAGTAAGATATTACATAATTGATATCACATCACATAATAAGTAGAATAATTTAGGCATATTAGGTTCATCTTACAAAGTATTGAAGATTAATCGACATAATAATGTTAGAATTTCACCCCCAAAAAAATGATAATATGTTAGAATAATAGAATGAAATGCTTCTAATTAAGACCATAAATACTTTATGATAATAAACATTAGACAGTGAAGTGTAATTATGTAAGCAATAATAGAAAAAGAAGTATAAAAGAAGAAAATGCATAATTGAATTATAAGAAAATAAAAGTCGGAACAAATTCATTTTTAAGAAAATTAGAGTGGGCCTTTAGAGAAGATATAAACCCACTTGAATTTCATATATGAGATTTGATTTTCAAATCAAAATGTGTTTAGAATTTAAAAAAACTACGTGGTTTTTTTTAAAAAAAATATTATTTCATTACTTCTATTTGCATGTCGCAGGAATTGACTTGATTTTAAATTGTTTATAAATTCACCATTTCATTCTTATTGAATAGTCTATTCAATAAAATAAAATTAATTTTATTTATAATGAGATCATTCAAATTTATTTATTTTCCTCAAAGGGTTCCACAAAA
>JAVKPL010013085.1:0-71926 GCA_032173675.1 Gastrolobium villosum | reverse complement strand
CAGAAAAAGGAAAAAGTCTTAATCGTATTGCATCATCAGAACATGTGGAGGCTCTGAGAGTCACAGATTCAAATCTGTCAACTGAATCTGTGAGGATCTTCATTGTCCTCTCCCTCCAACTCTTCTCTCGGCCAACTGGGTAATCTATGCTTCGGACTTGAGCTCCCATTGGTTGTTCCCAAGTTCTGGTGGAACAATTCCAGCATTGGCGCGCGAAGATAGGCGTGAGGATGGGTTTATCTGAGGATCAGCATTGAATTAGGAGCAGCCATCTCTAGGGTTTCAGCTACTGGAATTGGAGTTGTCTGTGCCCTTTTTCTTTCCCCTCCTTTTTTAGTAATTCGTTCGCTTCTCCTTAAAAACACTGCTTTGCATACAACTTCAGAGAAAAGATTAGTAGCACAGATTCAAAACAAAAATAAAATAAAATAAAAATAAAACATATTTAATCTTAATTATTATTTATTTATACATTCCCCCAAATTGCGTAAAAACTCTACGTGGTTCTCCCCAAAAGTTGCACGAATCGCGCAAGTAATACAGTGATAAATCCAAGTTCGTATCCACAGAGAGTGTGTTTAAATCAATTAAAACTCTTTCTTTTAAATATTAAATATTTCAAAAGGGTTTTGAGCATCAATGTCAGGGATTGCGTCAAATTTGATTTTGTAAATTTAAAAGACTTGTTTTTGGTTCTTTTTGAAAAAGAATTGAAATAAGGGTTTAAATATATGAGAAAAACGCGGGACAGCTAGATCTACCAATGATCCCCCACCTTTTACTTTGTGTATTAAGTTAATAATTTAGATATAAATCGTGAATTTAGATAATTATCAATAAAAAGTATCAATAGTTATTTAATCCCTTGAGGAATTAACCCTTTAATCTCATAGATAGAACCTGTATTCTTCTAGGTGCCCTATACTAGATCAAGCATAACGATCGATAATTGAAACATCTACAATATGAATCATGTCATGTCTATGAGTGTTCCATATCCGCTTTATTCCCTTTCTGATCAAACACCCACAGACCGGCCTGGCCTAATCTCAGATTTATTATTATGTAACTATATTTATTGTATTAATAATAACAATAACAATACGATCAGAATAGAACGAAATTCAAAAGATAAATATATTCATAAAAACTCAATCCATCGTATCAGGGGTTCACAAGGGTTCGTGACCCTAACTACAGCAAGGAGGTTCTAGCCAACCATTATCATGGCTAGAATCCAATATTCAATTGAAAACATAAACTAAAAGAACTACAGAAAGGTAGAAGAAGAGATCTCTCTCCAGACTTTCTCCGTCTCCGAATGACCTCAGTTGTTTAGAATCTCAGATGTCCTTCTAGGGTTGCCTTATGCCCTTTTTATAATCTGAAAATCCTCCTTTTCTCGCAACTGACAGCTGTCTCTCTCAATCTCACGCTTGGAGCGCAGGATCTACGCTCCAAGCGTGGAGCTTCTGACATCTTTGTTTTCTCCACGCCCCAAGCGTGGAGTTCCACGCTTGATGCGTGGACTCACTGTTCTGAAGTCTCTTCCCACGCTTCAAGCGTGGGTTCCTACGCTTGGAAGCGCGGGGCTTCTGCTGATTCTTCTTCTTACTCCTTTATTTGTTATTTTCCTCCTGTAAACATGAAGAATTTGAGTGAGAGAGTGTCTGACAATTTTATTCAATAATTTTACCACATATACACTTTTTATAAAGCTTCACAATTGATTTCTGCTGTTTTTATTTATAAGACAGGTATACTGTTCAGCATATCAAACAATTCCCAGATTTAAACATTCCGCTGCTCAGCATATAAACTGATTCAACTTAGAACTTTGTACAGCAGTGTTTCACATATATTAACTCAAACACTTGAAGAAATCATTATGTCATGCCTGACTGAATCTAAAGAATCGGACGATGCCATCAATTCTCTAAAAAAATGTAATTTATCTCACCAAGACAAACTATATCACTCTCACTCTTGTGTTTTTAGGGTATCAGACATACATAACCATCACAGCTGAACACTGCCATAGGCTTGATCACATTCTCAAGACCCTCTTAAAATTGAACAATTTCAAACACATCACTTAGGCAACTGATCAAAGGACTTTCAATGGTTTGAATTTGGCCTGGCTAAGGAGGAATTTGTATGGACAGTGGCTTCAAATGCTATGATTGACACTGAGAACTTATCAATTTTGCTCCACTAACTGGCCCTGATATAATTTCGGAAGTCAATTCCTATGTTCTATTAATTTATTCACAAGCGTGGCCGATCTCATGCTTTCTTTTTCCTTTTCTTTCTCT
Source organism: Gastrolobium villosum (assembly GCA_032173675.1). Taxonomy (NCBI): domain Eukaryota; kingdom Viridiplantae; phylum Streptophyta; class Magnoliopsida; order Fabales; family Fabaceae; genus Gastrolobium; species Gastrolobium villosum. Next base: position 69,611 of record JAVKPL010013085.1, on the reverse strand, counting down.
TTTCTTTCTTTCCTTTTTTTTTTTTTTTTCTTTTTCCCTTTCCACTTTTTTTTGCTTAGTGTAGTGGAGCTTACCTTAAGTATTCTCTTTTGAGAAAAATCAGTAGTTTAATTTCACTTAGGGTAGTTTATCATCCTAGTAAGTTAAGCAACATTTTGGGTACACTACTAATTCTTAATAGGTTCAAACCTCAAAGGGATAACAATGGCAGAATTAATTATACAGGTGAGCTTTATGGCCAGAGCTTATCAAGAACAAATTGCCTTATCATACCAGTTGCAATGCATGCCTTGTAGAGAGAAACAAACCAAGTTCTAGAAGTGCTCGGTACAGTGGCTAGCCTCTAGAAAAATTTTACTGTCTAGGCAGCCAAACCTCAAGGCTATGATTTCAGACTGGATTTCACAGAGATATCAGGCATATCATCAATTCTAGCACATAATTTCAGACAGACTGAACAATTTAATCTCTATTTATGCCAAGTGACATCATGCCAAAACTTTCCAAAGCTCAAGTTCACTTCTGAAGATGAATTTAATTATTTTGTTCAGGAAGCAACATCTAAATCTGAGATTATCAATAGGCATATCCCGACAATACACACAGGTATATCTAAAAAATTTTGCTGAATTTTTAAAATTACTTAAGCTAAGACAGAGATTCAAAACTGAAAATGTAAGTTGGTTTTATATTCCCCCTGAAGCTGAGCGTTGGTCCACACAAATTGCAGCTAAAGTGCAAGAAACAGGCGGCAAAGGCCATCATCATTCCCAGATTTTAGATATTGTTTGCCCCAGTAAGAACCAAGTTCAATCGATTAAGAACCGCTGCGCAATTAAAGCACACATCATTAACAATATTATATCAGCAAAACAATCAAAAACCCTGATGTTCATATCCAAAAAGTACTTCGACCCTAACAAAATCCTATTGGTCATTTAAAACAAAACACGAAAAATTAACAATGTTGAAAAAAAATAAAAGTAACAACAGCCAATGATCACTCCTCCCTGGTATACTGGCTGGAAGAGCTACTAGGTACCGCTGGATCTATCCCCATCTTCAGGCACATGGCCTTCATCAGAGAACGCATTTCGATACGATCGGAGAATCCTCATAGAGTGGCTCTGGCGAGCAGATGATGATGCTGCTGATGTTCTGGGATGCAGGAGGTGCCAGACAATCCTTGCAATCCTGTAGCTCGTAGGGGGTATAGGATTGCCTGGCTATTGAGAAGCCAACGCTGCATGTTTTTCGGATTCCTTTGTAATAACCCTCCAATGCAATCTTTGTCATAGGCTTTTCAGCCTTTACATCAAATGGCTCATTAGCTGGAATTTCAACCCCAGCTTTAATACACAGATTGGAGATTAAAGAACTGTGAGCCAATAGATTATTTTCCTTGCTCTGGGTAATCATGTCACAATCCTGTCAGATAAAATAGCAGCAAATATCATTTTTGTCCCCCATCAGCACATAATATAGCACAGCCCTTCTCGACATTAACATCACTTTTGTTCGTAGAAGGATAACGGTTGCATTCACAAAAGTGTGCCAAAGTCTTATACCACCAGTAAGGCTGAGCCTAGTAAATTTTTCGGGTACATTAGTAAGACCCTTGCAAATTTCCATTCAGAAATGAACGCACCTTTCTGAACTTCATCAGCTATGGGGGGCATTTCTTCCCGAAGTACACCCTTGACTCGGTGGCATATTAGATTGAATAGTCGGGCAAACTACATGAACCAGGGTCATATGAAGTTTGAGAAATTCTTCAATTTCGTTGCATCAAATGGCACCCCCTTCCCTCTCACCCAACTCCTTCGGGTGGCATTGACCAAATGCCCGGACACTAGCATTGGCTAAAATTTGTCAGACGCGCCCAGAACTATCTGTGGAAGTGTGACCCTCCAGTGTTCCTCTTCAATATCTAATAAATGTTATCTAAGGCTTACAATCCCCCAAAATTGAATTCCCTTCTTTCTTTGATTACAATTTCTATTCAGCAGTTTAGTTTATAAAATTCCCTTTTAGCGGATAAAAATCGTCTGGGGTCAAAACTTGTGCGGGGTCTTTTCGCAAGGAGATCACCCTTCTGTGCTCTTTTTCATTCTTTTCTCCTGAAACTCAGAAAAGTTCCCAATACATGTGCATAACAAATATTATCAGCAGCAGATTCAGTTCATGATATCATTCAGCTCAATTCCCAGATTTAAATTCAACCATCTACTCAAATAAACAATCCCAACCCCATTAATCATGCCAAGCAATAGTTGTATCTCTCCAATCCATATCACACAACAAAATATCATGCCTTTAAACAGTTCATGTCAACGTATCATGCCTTTAAATAATTCATTCCACATGCATATTAAGCAGTTAAACACATTCATACCATATGCCAAAAAATCATACCTCTCCTATCCTCATAATCATCATCAAGGAATGAGGAAAAGAAGAAATGATTACCTTTTCTCCAGCCATTTCAATCAAAATTTGAATTTTATGCAGAAATTTGATCCTCGCGTGAACGGTGGAGAAGAAAAACTATGGTGGAGATAATGGCGGTGTGGTGGTGTACAGTGGCGGTGCGGTGGTGGTGTGGTGGTAGTGTGGTGAAGGAAAGGGAAAGAAGAAGAAGAATGAAAGATGGAAGTGAAGAAAGTGGAGGAGAAGAAGAAAGGAAGAAGAAAATAAAATGGGGAAAATATGGGGGAGGGGGCGCGGCGCTGCAGGAAACAAGTTAGGGTTGCTGATTTAAAACCCTGTCCACGCTTGAAGCGTGGGGTTCCACGCTTCAAGCGTGGACCTACTGCCCCTGACGATCCCTATTCCCCTTCTACGCTGCAAGCGTGGAGCTCCACGCTTGGAGCGTAGACATTCTGTGTCTGGCTTTTCCACTTCCATCCCCACGCTTCAAGCGTAGGGTTCTATGCTTGGAGCGTGGGACTACTGTCCCCTTTCGAGTTGCCTGCGCTGCCAGCGTGGGTTCCCACGCTTGGAGCGCAGACCTGCTGTCCCTTGGCTCTTCAAATTCCCTTTCCACGCTCCAAGCGTAGGGTTACACGCTTGGAGCGTGGGACTACTGCTTGTGGTTGGTTCCTGCGCTGCAAGCGTGGATTCCCACGCTTGAAGCGCCCAGCTTCTGTTCCAACATCTTTTCTACGCTCCAAGCGTAGGGTTCCACGCTTGGAGCGTAGACCCTCTGTCCCAAGTTTCTTTTCTATGCTTGAAGCGCAGAGTTCTACGCTTCAAGCATAAACTCTCTGGAGCATTTTCACTTCCTTCTTTTATTCAATTTTTTTTTTTTTTCTGGTTATCTAAAAAAAATGAAAACAAGAAACAAATAAAAGGATAAAAATGTTGGGTTGCCTCCCAACTAGCGCGTGTTTAACGTCCCGAGCCTGACGGTTACCTCATTTAAGTTGTAATGGAATAAAGGCGCAAAGCCACAACTTGTTTCATTACGGGTCCTCCATGTAAGAACTTCAATCTAGAGCCATTGACCTTGAAGGGTCTGTCGTCCTCCATGGAAGATATCTCAACAGTACCATATGGAAAGACCTTTTTAATCACAAAAGGTCCTGTCCACCTGGATTTCAACTTCCCTGGAAAAAGTTTCAATCGGGAATTATATAACAATACCTGCTGACCAGGCTCAAACTCCTTGTGTTTAAGTTTGCTATCATGATATCTCTTAGCTTTTTCTTTATAAATTCTAGAGCTTTCAAAGGCTGAATTCCTAAACTCATCAAGCTCTAACAGTTGAAACTTTCGTTTCTCAAGAGCTGCTGTGGCATCAAAGTTTAGGAATTTAATAGCCCAAAAGGCTCTATGTTCAAGCTCCACTGGTAAATGACAAGCTTTCCCGTACACAAGCTGATAGGGAGACATTCCTATCGGAGTTTTGTATGCAGTTCGGTATGCCCATAATGCATCATCCAGTCTTTTCGACCAATCCTTTAGAGAAATATTGACAGTCTTTTCCAAGATTCGCTTCAGTTCTCTATTGGAGACTTCCACTTGGCCACTTGTCTGCGGATGATAAGGTGTAGCGACCTTATGCTTGATACCATACTTTGTTAACAGATTTTCAAATTGCTTATTGCAAAAATGAGAGCCTCCATCACTTATGATTGCTCTTGGCACTCCAAATCTGGTAAAGATATTCTTTCTCAGGAAGTTTACAACCACCTTCGCATCATTAGTAGGAAGAGCTGTTGCCTCAACCCACTTAGAAACGTAATCCACAGCTACCAGAATGTACTGATTGGAATAGGAAGATGGAAATGGTCCCATGAAATCAATCCCCCATAAATCAAATAATTCCACCTCCATAATAGTGTTTAGAGGCATTTCATCTTTCCGGGAAATGTTCCCTGTCTTTTGGCATCTTTCGCATTTTTCCACATACTCTCTGGCATCTTTGAAAAGAGTAGGCCAGTAATACCCACTTTGCAATACCTTTTGGGCAGTTCTGTTTCCACCAAAATGACCACCATAATCAGAATTGTGACAATGCCATAAAATTTCCTTGATTTCCAATTCTGATACACATCTTCTCAAGATTCCATCAGCACATTGGAAATACAGGAATGGATCATCCCATACATACCTCCTGGCATCATGTAAGAACTTTTTCACTTGTTGCTTTGTGAGATCAGGAGGTACTTTCTTGATGACCTTAAAATTAACAAAATCAGCAAACCATGGTTCCATATGTAGTGCAAAAATTGGTTCTTCAGATAATTTCACAGATATTGCAAGGACTTGTTCATCCGGAAAATAATCGTTGATCTCTAAATCAGGATCATCTTGTAGGGTCTTCTCTCGGATTCTGGATAAGTGATCCGCAACCTTATTTTCCATTCCTGACTTGTCTTTGATCTCTAAATCAAACTCTTGAAATAACAACATCCACCTTAACAGCCGTGGTTTTGCATTTTGTTTAGAGATCAAATACTTTATTGCTGCGTGATCAGTAAAAATGATGGTCTTGGCACCAAGGAGATATGGTCTAAATTTATCCAGTGCATAGACCACAGCGAGCATCTCCTTCTCTGTTGTTGCATAGTTTACCTGTGCTTCATTCAGAACTTTGCTAGCATAATAAATTACGTGCAACAGTTTGTTTCTTCGTTGGCCAAGAACAGCACCAATAGCAAGATCACTAGCATCGCACATCAACTCAAATGGCATACTCCAATCAGGTGAAACCAAGACAGGAGCAGTAGTGAGTTTTTCCTTTAATAAATTAAAAGCTTTAAGACACGCATCATCAAAAACGAACTCATTGTCTTTCATGAATAGTTGACTTAGTGGCTTGGCAATTTTAGAGAAGTCTTTGATGAATCTTCTATAAAAGCCAGCATGACCAAGGAAACTCCTCACTCCATTAACATTAATTGGAGGAGGTAGTTTTTCAATGAGCATTAGTTTTGCTCTATCAACTTCTATACCTTCCTTAGAAATTTTGTGTCCAAGCACAATGCCTTCTTGGACCATGAAGTGACATTTTTCCCAGTTAAGGACCAGATTTGTCTCCTGACATCTTTTCAATACTTTAGATAAATTGCCTAAGCAATCATCAAAGCAAGAGCCAAATACCGAAAAGTCATCCATGAATACTTCTAAGAACTTTTCTACCATATCCGAGAAGATTGATAACATGCACCTTTGAAAAGTAGCAGGTGCATTGCACAATCCAAACGGCATTCTCCTATAGGCAAAAACGCCAAAAGGACAAGTGAATGCTGTCTTTTCTTGATCTTCTGGAGTCACTGCAATTTGATTATAACCACTGTACCCATCGAGGAAACAATAATATGAATGACCTGCTAACCTTTCCAGCATTTGATCCACAAAAGGGAGAGGAAAATGATCCTTCCTAGTTGCTTCATTAAGCCGTCTGTAGTCAACACACATTCTCCAACCAGTAATTGTCCTGGTAGAGATTAATTCATCTTTATCGTTTTTTACCACAGTGACACCTCCTTTCTTTGGCACAGTTTGTACAGGACTTACCCATGCAGTGTCTGATATTGAATAAATCATTCCAGCATCAAGAAGTTTAACTACTTCTTTTCTCACCACTTCTTTCATCATGGGGTTTAATCTCCTTTGAGGCTGCCTTACAGGTTTGATATCATTCTCCATGAGAATTTTATGCGTACAGAAAGAAGGGCTTATACCCTTAAGATCAGCCATGGACCATCCTAAAGCAGTCTTATGCTGTAAAAGAATTTCTTTCAGTTTCTTCTCATCATTAGCAGATAACCTGTTATTTATGATCACTGGATATGTTTCATTGTCACCCAGGAACATATACTTTAGGGCTGGAGGTAACTCCTTAAGATCAACTTTAGGAGCACCTATTTCTTTGTCAGAAGTCTTCTGTTCAAGCAACTCATTAGCAACTTTAATGTCTTCCTCAAAAGGGATATGATCTCTTTCTTGCAATTCAACAGTAAATTCTTGCAAGGGAGTTTCATCTTCATGCATCACTTCCTCTAAGACATTAATTTCAAAACAATCACTATCATCATCTGGTCTTTTTATTGCATCAAAGACATTGACAGTGATTGTGTCTTCATTCATCCTTAGCACCAGCTTTCCCTGTTCTACATCAATCATTGCACGGGCTGTGGCCAGGAAAGGTCTACCCAATATGAGAGGCATTTCATTCTCAACCTCCATATCAAGCACAATAAAATCAGCCGGAAAGATGAACTTGTCAATTTTTACCAGAACATCTTCGACTATTCCACTTGGTTTCCTCAAGGATCTATCAGCCAGCTGAAGAGAAACCAGAGTAGGCTTCAATTCAGTGATCCCTAAGGCTTTACAAACAGATAAGGGCATCAGATTAATACTTGCCCCTAAATCACACAAAGCTTTGCCAATCTTTGTGTCTCCTATTTCAATTTCAATATTAAAGCTTCCAGGATCACGAAGTTTGGGAGGAAACTTCCTAGTGATAATAGCACTGCATTTCTCATTAAGTGCAACTGTTTGGCATTCCTGAAGCTTTTGCTTCCTGGAAAGGAGGTCTTTCATGAATTTGGCGTAGTTTGGCATATTAGCCAATGCTTCAGCGAACGGAATGTTCACATGCAATTTCTTGAAAAGATCAAGAAATCTGTCATAACTCTTGGCTTTTAATTCTGGCTTCAACCTTCCAGGATAAGGTGCCATTTTCAGCAGATACTCTTCACTGAGTTCAAATTTTTCTTTTGGAAGAGTAGTTGTCTCCTTCTCATCATCAGTTGGTTTCAATACTTCAGGAGATTCTTCTTTTTCTTTTTCAGGTTTCTCCTCTTGTTCGATCTTCTTTTCCTTCTCAATAGGTTTTGGTGGTGATGATACCACTTTCCCACTTCTAGTTGTAACTGCCAGACAATCTTCCTTGGGGTTAGTAGAAGTGTTACCAGGAAAGGTACCTGGAGCTCTATCAGATAATTGTTGGGCTAGTTGACCAATCTGATATTCCAGGTTCTTGATTGAAGCTTTTGTATTTCTGGAATCAGCTCTGCTCTCCTCAATGAAAGCATTGGTACTTCTTTGATTAGCCTTACTTTCCTCCATGAAAGCGTTAGTACTTTGTGCTAATGTTCCGACTAAACGCTCCAGATCAGAAGGCTCTTTTTTTGGAATAGGTGGTGGTTTTAGATAGTTGTCTGATGTCATATCTAAACCAGTACCTTGATAACTTTTCCTCTGGTAATTATTACCACCAGCAGCATTATTTTGATTTCTTGAGAAATTTTGATTAGGGCGCTGATCATACCAAATACCATTTACCTGAAATTGTTGAGTAGAATCTGAGGACATCAATGTAGGACAAGTATTGGTATCATGATCTTCATGACAATATTCACAATCAAGGACAACTGCACTTGCTTGAACTTTGGAAAGTTGCATCCTTTCAAACTTCGCATGCAGATTGGACATTTGTTGGGACAACAACTTTTGTTCGGCCAGCATTGCACTATTATCATTGATCGACACTGCTTCCCTTTTCCCGGTCCTTATAGATGTTTCATTATCGTTCTTAGCTAACTTGTCAATAAGATGATATGACTCAGAAGCTAGTTTATCACCCAAAGAACCGCCTGCTGCAGTATTAATCACCAATTTTGTTTCTGGTAAACAACCATTGAAGAAGATTCTCACTTGGTCCCCTTGAGATAGGTTATAATGAGGAACCTTTCTCATGAGGGCCTTGAATCTATTCCAAGAAGCACAGATGGTCTCTCCAAATTGTTGTTTGAAGGAGGTGATATCATTCACCATGTTGTTGTATTTCTCCATGGGGAAGAATTCTGCAAAGAATTTTTCAGACAAGTTTTCCCAAGAAATGATGCTATCAGCAGGTTGTCTTTCCATCCAATCAAGAGCTTTTCCCTTAACAGAAAAAGGAAAAAGTCTTAATCGTATTGCATCATCAGAAACATGTGGAGGCTTTGTAGAGTCACAGATTCGTAAAAATCTGTCAATGAATCTGTGAGGATCTTCATTGTCCTCTCCTCCATACTTTTCTCTCTCGGCCAACTGAATGATGTTGGACTTGAGCTCCCATTGGTTGTTCCCAAGTTCTGGTGGAACAATTCCAGCATTGGGCCTGTTAAAGATAGGCGTGAGGATGGTGTTCATCCTAGGATCAGCATTCTGATTAGGAGCAGCCATCTCTAGGGTTTCAGCTACTGGAATGGGAGTTGTCTGTGCCCTTTTTCTTTCCTTCTCTTTTTGAGCAATTCGTTCGCTTCTCCTTAGAAAAGCACTGCTTTGCATACAACTTCAGAGAAAAGATTAGTAGCACAGATTCAAAACAAAAATAAAATAAAATAAAATAAAAACAATTTAATCTTTAAAATCAAGATTAATTGATTTAAGAAAAACACTCCCCGGCAACGGCGCCAAAAACTTGACGTGGTTCGGCAAGTGTACCGAATCGCGCAAGTAATACAGTGATAAATCAAAGTTCGTATCCACAGAGAGTGTGTTTAAATCAATTAAAACTCTTTCTTTTAAGATTAAATATTTCAAAAGGGTTTTGACACGAATGTCAGGATTGTGTGGAAATTTGATTTGTAAATTTAAAAGACTTGTTTTTGGTTCTTTTTGAAAAAGAATTGAAATAAGGGTTTAAATATATGAGAAAAACGCTGTAATAGGGAACACTCACCAATGATCCTCACCTTTTACTCTGGATTAAGTTAAGTATTAATATATAAATCGTGAATTTAGATAATTATCAGATAAAAGTATCAATAGTTAATTCTCAATCCCTTGAGGAATTAACCCTTTAATCTCATATAGAACCCTAATTCCTTGAGGTGCCCTATATGAGATCAAGCATAACGATCGATAATTGAAACATCTACAATATGAATCATGTCTATGTCTAGATCATGTTCATACCGTCGTTCTATCCCCTTTCCGGATTAAAGACCTCAGATCCCTCTTGTTGGCCCTAATCCTCAGATTTATTATTACTTACTAGATTGATCGGATCTAATAATAACAATAACAATACGAACAGAATAGAACGAAATTCAAAAGATAAATATATTCATAAAAACTCAATCCATTGTATCAGGGGTTCACAAGGGTTCGTGACCCTAACTACAGCAAAGAGGTTCTAGCCAACCATTATCATGGCTAGAATCCAATATTCAATTGAAAAACAAAAACTAAAAGAACTACAGAAAGGTAGAAGAAGAGATCTCTCTCCAGAGCTTCCGCCTCCGAATGACCTCAGTTGTTTAGAATCTCAGATGTCCTTCTAGGGTTGCCTTATGCCCTTTTTATAACCAGAAAATCCTCCTTTTCTCACAACTGACAGCTGTCTCTCTCAATCCCACGCTTGGAGCGCAGGATCCACGCTCCAAGCGTGGAGCTTCTGCCAATTTTGTTTTCTCCACGCTCCAAGCGTGGAGTTCCACGCTTGAAGCGTGGACTCACTGTTCTGAAGTCTCTTCCCACGCTTCAAGCGTGGGTTCCTACGCTTGGAGCGTGGGGCTTCTGTCTGATTCTTCTTCTTACTCCTTTATTTGTTATTTTCCTCCTGTAAACATGAAGAATTTGAGTGAGAGAGTGTCTGACAATTTTATTCAATAATTTCACCACATATACACTTTTATACACAGTTTTAGATCTGATTTCCTGCTGTTTTTGATCTATAAAAGTATATATGCTGGGAGCATATCAGATGTGCGGAAGCATTTGCTACCAATCCTTGATATGCTTTTCTGATACCTTCACATGTTACTTCAAATGCATCGTTCCTATGACAATTGTTTGGAGTTAAGTTGTGATGATTTAGTAGAGCAATCATCTTTTTGTGCTCATCATTTGATTGCATCTATTAGCTTATCAAATTCAAGGTTGATTTCATCAAGGGATCACACTAGAATCGATTTTTGTTTTTTCATTTTTGTACTGTGGCAAAGTATTTGTAAGGTTTGAGATTCTTTTTCTCAAGAAGAAATTTAAAATGAAGACAATAAGGTAAAAGGCATGAGAACTTGAATGAGCAATTGGACTTGAAGCGAAGGTTAAGAATGGAAACAAAAATGAGAAAGAAGATGAAAGAAAATGCAAATACTCAATTCAGATAATGTCTCAAGAAAATAAACATAAGTTCAAAATAGTACAACTAAACAATAGCTTAGAAGCAATCACATCAGATATTGGATTGGACTTCCACGTGATAATTCCAAGCTCTCATTTGTTGGATCAATTCTACTCTCTATGGATACTTTTCTAGCCTTAGCCAAAAGTTCAATCCTTTCTCCGGCTGCTATAAGGTCAGCAAAGTCTTGGTATACAACACCAGCCATTGACTCAACATGGAGAGGCCCCAAAGTGCCGATGAAGTAAGAACACATTTCTGATAATATCAAAGGTGGTCGGACTTGTGCTGCGAGAGTCCTCCATCTTTGGGCATATTGCTTGAAAGTTTCCTCATTCTCAATTTGCAGGGCCCCTAACTGCTCTCAAGTCGGAGCAATATCCAAGTTGAATCTATATTGATTCATGAACACGTCTGCCAAATCTTTCCAGCAAGATATCTTAGAATGATCTAGTTGAATATACCATTCTAAGGCTGGACCAGTCAAACTCTCATGGAAGAAGCCAAGAAGAAACCTCTCATCCTTGGACCATACTGCCATTTTGGTGCAATAGGTTTTCAAATGAAGAAGCGGATTGGTATTCCCGTTGTATTTGGCAAAATTCGGGACAACAAAGTCTTTAGGAACAACAACATCTATTGGAGAGCATAACTCTTCTACCCCAAGAGATTCGTAAGCACATGTCCCTTGGATGGCTTTAATCTTTTTCTCAATCTTCTCTATCCAGACTTCCTCCTTCTTGTCTTTCTGAACTAAGGCAGAATTAATCCCCGAGTTGAACCCTATTGATGCGTGAGTACGTGCCCCGGTCATTAGCAAATTGAGAAATTCTTGTATGCCCTTCAATGTTTCTTCCATCTTATTCAATCTCTCTCTTATTTCTTCTACCTCTTTGAACATGTCTCTCCCCTCTTGATTGTTTTCCTCCATTATGATCCTAGATTTGATGTTGTGAACTTAGATTTGATTGGTATAGTCTTTCATTGATCAAAGGATTTGCGAAAAATATTAGTATCATTCATTTTTTTCTATAAAGATGAAATAGAAAGAAATAATGAAAATGATATGCAATATGCAAGATGCAAATTTTCTTTGTTTCTTTTTTGATTTTGGAAATATGAATGTAATGCAATGTCTATCATGTTTTGTTTTACAAAATTTACGAATAGATGAAAGATAAATATTTCAATAATGTTGTTTTTGAAAAATGTGGATATATGCATCAATATGCTATGTGCAAGAATGAAAATAGGGGGTTAGAAAGGAATATGCCTCTTTTGTGTATTAAATTGGTTAATATTGGATGGTCAATAGGTCATTCTATATACAGTGGATATTTTCATTTGGTGGTTGAATGACTCTAAGTATTTTGGCCACTAGAGTTAATATCTCATTTCAAAAAAATAGCCAAACAGAATGTACATCCAAAATGACTATAATTACGAAAGAGTCGCACTCTAGCCGAGGTTTTCGCGATAACCAAACAGGACGTACATCCAAAATGGCTACCACTACACAACCTCTCTATCTCCTATCTTAAGCTGCACTCAGACCCGGGTATAGGGCCCCACTCATACGTGTGTGATGAATGTGTAGGTGTTATGTGTAACTCAATCAGCCAAACAATTGAGGGCAATAATATAATAACATAAAAAGTGTCCTGAAGTTGGAGCCAATCATCACATCTTTCACACACATATCAAGATATAAGAAACAAGAAATAAAAAAATAAAAAAAAATAAAAAATAAAAAGAGAAAGACAAAATGAAGAAAAATAACAAACTAAAGGGATGTAAAGGAAATATATAAAAACTACTATGAATTCGCACAATTAAATAAAACAGGCTTGACTCTCTAAAGTCCCCAGTGAAGTCGCCATCTGTAACGACCCGAAATTTAAATTAATTAAAACAATGAAGTCGCCACCAATTTTATTTACTTTGGAAAAATTGGAAAACCTTTTATTGCAAACTGGTCTTTAAAATTTTAGATCAAAGGTTCGGGAGTCTAATTATGCGCAGGGAAGGGTGGAAACTTAATTTCACTGCACCCCTGACACATCCATTTTAAAAACGGTTACCTTAAATTAATCGTGCGAATTGTTAATAGCTTTTTTAAAAATATTTGTTTTATCCCTTAAAAAATAAATATGATTAATTAAGAAGAATGAAGACTAAAATATTAAAATTTTATTTTAACTTGACGGAAAGAATTCCGCTCCGACGTATCCTCTGGTGCAGTGAAGAATTCAAAGTTACGTCGTTCTTTTTGTTTGCGTACTGATTATTTTGATTTAAATTTAGAAATTTCAGATTACCAAGTTGTCACAACTAAGATAATCTGAAATGATAATTACAGGATTAACAAGCTGTCTCAACTCAGCTAATCCTTTATTATGAAAATAAGAATTTTATTTTACCTCGACGGAAAGAGTTCCGCTCCGACGTATCCTCCGGTGCAGTGAGGAATTCAAAGCTACGTCGTTCTTAAGAAAATATTTGTGTATTGATTGAATTTAATTAAATTTTTTTTTAAGAAAATCATTGGAAAATTTAGGCTTTGATGATTTGTATTGATTTCAATAATTTTTATTTTTATTAGTATATTCTACAGGAAATTTTGAATTACCAAGCCGTCGCGGCTAAAAATGATTCAAAAAATTATGGGATTAACAAGCTGTCTCAACTCAGCTAATCCTTCTAAAAATAGATTTGACGTTGTTATTTTTTATTATAAATTTTGAATCTCCAAGCCGTCACGGCTAAAATGACTCAAAAAGTTATAAGATTAACAAAGCATCACGCTTAAATTAATCCCCGATGAGTAAATTGTTATTATTATTATAACGTAAAAAGAAATGAATTGAGGAAATAACTATGTTGCCACGTGAGTACACAGAGACAAAAACCAATTGACATAATGCTTGCCAATATACTATATTAAATTATTCCTATCCATAAGAAACAAAAGAGGATACTAGCACTGTAATCTTGAAATATTAAGATATTGAAGCATGACAATGTTGCATCGTGAATACTGAGACCACATACTTAAGTTGGCTAACATTTGCAATATGGAAATATTAAAATATTATACATTGAAGTATGGCAATATTTGAATAATGGATCTGCAGATTTCATAATAAATAACATGACTACATATAAACGAAATACGCTTCATCCAAAGTGCACCATGCATATGATATTTCCTAACTTCATCATTTTAATCATACACTCAATATTTTCCGATAGCATACAAATTGATTTCGAGTAGGCTTTACTGTATTTATAACAAGTCATGCTAAGTAAGTAAGTATTAACAACTGATACGAGAAAGTCGGACAACGGATTCTTATTATTTCCCTTTTTTATTTTTAATAGAGAAAAATCTAAATATTCAAACTTTGAATCCTACTTTCCTTTCATTTTTTGGTGAAAACTTTCCTTTCAATTTTACTTTAGAAAGAATCTTTGCAACTTTTATATTATTTTAATCTCTTCACACTTTATCGATACTTGTTAAACAAAAAAAAAAACTTACGTTAACAGTGGACTAAGTAATGTAGATACTTGGGAAAAAGGAAAGCAATTAGAATAGAATAATAAAATATTAAACAAATATATATATATATATATATTTTAAGATGCCAACCTCCTAATCTCGTCGAATCAGACAACACACTTTATCGATACTTGTTAAAAGAAAAGCCTTACATTAACAGTGGACTAAGTGGTGCGCAAAGTGCAGAAGCGGCGAACAACAGGGTCTTCCTACGATGGATACTTGGATACTTGCAATGTTTCTCCTTGGTGATGGTAATGGCGAGATCTACAAAAGTTAATGGCAGGGGTATGATAGAGGTTGTGGTATTTGTTTTTGACAAGGAGGTGGCAGTGCAAGAGGAGCAACTATCTTGATGTAGTGGCTGGTGCTTTCTAGTAACATTGTACAGGGAAGGAGATTGTGGGTTTCATGGAAGCAGAGGATGGTGGTATTGATTGTGGCTTTTCCCCCTTCCCCTTCCTGTTCTTCTGATGATTTTAGCCTCTTCTTATAACCCAATACCTGTTTTGAGAGCATGAAGGTGTGCAGCCTGTGCACAATGCAGTGTCCCCTCCTTTGAACAAAGATGCCATTTTGACTCCTCCTTCTGATGATAATCTTCAGAAGCTCTTTTCTGTTCTCAAGTTTTTGCTTGCTCCATTTGTAGCTCACCCATTAAAATCTTTTGTCTCAATGCCTGCCTGCTTTGCTTTGTACAGATTACTTGTCGTTGTCCTTCCTGCTTTATGTGATGTTGCTTGTTGTTCTCTTTTTGTTTTTTGCTTTTTGTTTTACCCTTTTGTCTACTTACCTCAATATGTATTGGACTTTACATGTATGTTGTTATGTGCAGAATTTGGCATCTAGTTACCTTAGTTTTCTTTTTTTTGTTTTTTTTGTTTTTTTTTTTAATAACAGCTATTTATAAATTATAAAAAGTAATATTTTCTCATTTAATTTTCCTTTTTTAAAATCTTTTTTATTACAAGAAAATAAAGGTTCACAATTTAGATTTTTATTTTTTAATATTTGGGACAAAATTGGGTGTTCACAGTTGCCCCTCTTTATTTGTTTCTTACTAAAATAATATGACAAATCACAGTTAGCATATTATTGTGTAAGAAACAATAAAGACATGAATCCTAATTTTGTCCAAGAACAACAAAAAAACATTTACGGGTGAGGTGCAATCTAAAAATTAAATACAGCGAGCCTCTGAGCTCAAAAATAGAAGACATGAAGCTGGAAGATTTTATTCTTGTATTCATCCAAGTATGAAAAAGGAAATATGGAACCAATTGGATAAGGATTCACAACTGGAAAAGAAGTTTTGCAACCAACTTGATATGGGTTGACAAATTGAGTGGAAAAGAAATATTTGAAACCAACTCGATATAGGATCTCAAACGGAAAGGAAAATGTTTGTAACCAAATGGATTTGGGTTCACAAAGATAAAATAAAGAGACTTCTACAATCAACTGGATATGGATTGACAAGAGGAAAATAAAGAGACTTATGCAACCAACTGGATATGGGTTGACAAAAGGAAAATAGAAGGACTTATGCAACCAACTCGATATGGATTGACATAAGAAAAATAGAGAGACTTTTGCAACCTACTGGATATGGGTTGGCAATAGAAAAATAAAGAGACTTTAACAACCTACTGGATATGGGTTGACGAGAGGAAAATAAGGAGATTTCTGCAACCAACTGGATATGGATTGACATAAGAAAAATATAGAGACTTTTGCAACCTACTGAATATGGGTTGGCAAAAGAAAAATAAAGAGACTTTTGCAACCTACTGGATATGGGTTGACAAGAGGAAAATAAAGAGATTTCTGCAACCAACTGGATATGGGTTTACAAAGATAAAATAAAGAGACTTCTACAATCAAATGGATATGGATTGACAAGAGGAAAATAAAGAGACTTATGCTACCAACTGGATATGGGTTGACAAAAGGAAAATAGAAGGACTTATGCAACCAACTCGACATGGATTGACATAAGAAAAATAGAGAGACTTTTGCAACCTACTGGATATGGGTTGGCAATAGAAAAATAAAGAGACTTTTGCAACCTACTGGATATGGGTTGGCAATAGAAAAATAAAGAGACTTTTACAACCTACTGGATATGGGTTGACAAGAGGAAAATAAAGAGACTTATGCAACCAACTGGATATGGGTTGACAAAAGAAAAATATAGAGACTTTTGCAACCTACTGAATATGGGTTGGCAATAGAAAAATAAAGAGACTTTTGCAACCTACTGGATATGGGTTGACAAGAGGAAAATAAAGAGATTTCTGCAACCAACTGGATATGGGTTGACAAACGGACAGAAAAGTAAATTTTTGTAACCAACTGGATCTGGATTCACAAACAGACAAAAAGTAAAGGCTTGGCATATGGCTCAAGAAACTAAATTGTGATGAGCTAGAAGTAAATGACACGAATGTAAATTGCATGGCCTCTAAGCCGAAACATAGGTTGCAATGAGCCTCTGAGCTCGAAATTAAATGATAGAAAATTTAAATGTGCGGGAGAATGGACCTGACTTGACAGGAAGTTTAAAGGTACGAGAGAGTAGATCTGACTTTAGCTTAAAATGTAAAGGTGTGGGGTAGACCCAACTTATGCATAAGAAATAAAGGAGAGCGAGTGAGAGATCTCAGCTTGAACAAGCATGGGCAATGAATGCCCAGAGAGTAAGGAACCACGGTGTTTGTCAAGTATCTTTCTTTCTTTTTTTCTTTTTCTTTTTTCGTAGATGATGCAATATGCAATACATGCAAAAACCCTCGAAATCTTAAAGTTTGGATATCTTTTTTTTTTTCTTTTTTTTCATGATATGTAGAGATGATGCGAGATGCAATGTATGCAAATTTTTTTTTTTTTTAAATATTCAAACTTTGAGATTTATTATTTTTTTTACCTAGTGAAAAAAAACTGATTCACACTAGAGTTATTGAACACAATTTCCTTTGATTTTCTTTTGGTTTAAACAACGCAATTAAGGTTAGCCGGAATTCTCAAACTTGGGAGGTTTCGAAAGAACTCAAGAACTCTAAAGTTAGGGGTTGTATACCTGTTAAGTATAAGAGTAATTGTATGTACCAAACGAATAAATCTTTGCTGCTACTGTTGCACCAAAGATTCAGTACGTCCCCAGTTAAAGTTTTCTTTTCTCTGCAAATCTTTTCTGTTTCCCATGATATGTAATACTCCCATTGATAGTATGCACTGAATCTTGATGTAAATATAGCACCAAAAATTTATTCGTATGAATATAATTGTCATCTACACACTTTTGCTCTCATCACTGATTGAGCTAGGGGGGTTACTACCTACCATAGACGATAATTGGAAAATTTGTATGAACATTGTAGGTATATATAACATGATATTGTAACTGTTACCTACCATAGACCATAATTGGCATCATTATACATGTAATGATATTCCTTTTAGTCTTTTAGAACATTATTTACATACAAAAGAGTGTAATAAGTGATTATGATAGTACACAATGTACTGTTCGCACACAATAAAAAATCAACTCCACACGTGGATGTTGCCATGAACGGATGATGATGATATATTCTACATTCTTGCTTAGCTGTTGCTCCTGCTGCAGACTGACATACTTTGGTCGAATTTTGACTACAATAGTGCCATTACGTAAGAACCTTAATTAGGTGAACTGTGAACAGCTACAAAGTCTTTATCTAATCGTTCGTTTATAATCTCGTATATCTACCCGATTGTTCTTGTACACCAAGTCTATGAAACCTTAATTTTAGTATGCTATTGAATCTGTCATTCAATACACGCGTTCGTTGAACTTCTAGCTTTGTACATTTTATAGATTTATAGGTATAGTTCGACCCAACGGAGAGACTAGAAAGAATGGAAAATCTTCAAAATATAAGATAATTATATTTATTTATATATGCAACTACGCAAGGCTGGTTAGGGCATAAAGCAACTAAAGTAAGGACTTCCAGTCTTCATATTTTATGGGCCTCGTGATCGATTAATTATATAAAGAAAAGGAGGATATTCTTACTACTAAAGTTTTTCATTATCAACTTATTACATATCTAATCATCATTGGATCAAAGAGAGAATGTTAAAAAGTTTTTGAAGAGAGAGAAAATGTTGATCCAATTATGATTAAATAGGTAATAAATTGATAGTGAAAAATTTTGGTATCTATAAAAAAAAAAAGTAAGGACTCTCATTTATATTTATAGGTTTCTCAAAAAGCACCATGAATATACGGACTAGTGTTGAAAAAAGAGAATCGCCGGCCAGGTTGACTCGAAAAAGTTCCTTATTGCATTGTTGTCCGTCTATTTGGTGACTCATCCAATGATCAGAGTTTGTCCCAGGTCCAACGTATCATCCACGTGGCTTTGTTTCCTTTTCTGAAAGACAAAATTTTGACAAGAATAATGAGTAAAATTAGTTATTTTGTCATTAAAAAGATTAGTTACCAATTTGGGCCATTTCTTACTATTATTGGGCCTCTTTCCTGCAGAATTGGATTATAATCAACCCATTACCATAGAAAACACATTACTCAGTTAACCAAAAAATACAACTAACTATTTACTAAAAATAAAATAAAAATACAACTAACATTGTCCAGGCTCAGAATTTAAACGACACATAATTTGCAATTCCAAGAACTAAACTGCAGCATAAAATGCTTTTTTAGATCGGAGTATCCTGTTACTCTAGTAAATATTTTGAAGCATTAATTACTAGGATGCTGGATTCGATTTTTATCTAAGATTTCAGGATATGTAGACCATGAAAGGAAGTTTACAATGATCCACTTTCCAATCAACTAACAACCTTAAACATCCATACGGGTTTCTTCAACTACTCTTTTATTGAAGCATGACTATTTATGCACCACCACTAAGATATCAAATACCATGGAATAATCAAATGAGGCAATTATTAGCAATACTTACATACAATTGGGCCGTGGCGGAGCTGGGCCAAAAAATTATATAAATATTTATTTTTCTTAATTTTAATTAGTTCATATCATAATATATTTAAATTATATTAAATACAAAACACCTAAATAGATAGCATTAAAAAGAGTTATAAATTTATTAAATATATTTTAATTTTTTTATATAAGTGGAAATGGAATACATAATTTAATACAACTTACCTAAATTTCTCACCAAATATATTTTAACTTTTTGATAGGGTCAAATTACAAATTATAGCCCGGACCAAATTATAATTGATTATATAATTACACAAGATAAGTACGATTTGTTAAAATTTAACCCGTACCGAGGCCACCCCAAATAGCATGTGGCTTCGCCACTGCAATTGGGCATCACGACTATGTTTCACTTCTGAAACTGTTGAATCCATGAGAGTGTATCCTTTCATGTGAAAAAATGATTATATGGTCATGTTATTTGATCACAACCACTCATTTAAAAATTATACACTTCTCTCTCTTATCTATAGACTGCATATCAACAATATATCTTGTATGTAAATGACTTACGGCTGCTTTAGTTTTTTACTAATGATTCAGCACTGACACCACGCTTCTTCTGTCTCTTTAGAATTGCAACTTGTCTACAAATATTCAAACTTTTTTGTCATATCGAGAAAAAATAATTTCCAGTAATACGGTGGGAATTTTTTTTTTCTGTATACAAGTTATTAAAAAATATTTGGTAGGCAAAATTTTTAATGAGAATATTAGGTTAATTTTACTAATGTTATGTGTAAAAGTGTGATTTTTTCCCCGGCAACGGCGCAAAAAACTTGATGCTATCCGGCAAGTATACCGATCGCACAAGTAATAAAGTGATAAGTAAAGCTCGTCTCCACAGGGATTAGGATCTAATATCAATTAAACTTTCTCTTAAGGAATGGAAGATTTCAAATAGGGTTTTTGACAAATATTGTCAATTTGATGGAAATTGAATTTTGAAAATAAAAAACTTGTTTTTGTATTTTTAGATTGAAGAATAAAACAATAAAATTGAAAATTGTTTTGTAAAGATTATGAGAAAAACATTGTAGCCAGGGTTCATTCACCAAATGATCCCCACTTTTTACTCCGGATTGATTTACAATAATTATTTATATAATTATTCAGATAAATTATCATATAAAAGATTTAATAGTTAACCTGTAAGGAGAGGGAAAAAAATATTTCCATCCCATTAGTGACAAAATTCGGTAGCTATTCCATGTGTTTGCAAAACACAGGAATTTTTTTTGCCAGATTCCTTTTTACTCCCCCTCTTACCAAACATGGCCAAATCATTTTTTCTACCCTATTTTTTCTGGGCAATTATTTTTTTTTTTCATTCGTACCAAACACTTCCTTATTATATTTTCTTGTACTTAAAAAAAGAAAAGAAATGAAGGCCCAAAAACAAACAACAGAGAGTGCTATCAGAACATATAACAAACCGAGAGCGTCCTTACTGAACACATGTGCGCGGTAGCCCAACTATCGTGGACCAGTGATTTTCCTTTTCCCCCACAATTTCTAGCCCAACCCAATTTTTGTGGATGCCGCAAATTATACGGAATCATCGCAGTTGATTACTCATTCTGGTGCTTTCCGTGCTGGCAATTGGTTTTCGTTTCACAAAGCATGGCATAAGTATAAGGCTTTTATAAGAATTATATTGTAGGAAAAGTGATTGTATAATGTTATAGAAATTCATTTTGTGTGCTTTAATTTTTATTTATTTATTTTTTGTTTTAAAAAATGTGGGCTCCACAAAATATTGTGTGCGTAGGAAACTTTGTTATGCAATGTTAAAGGACAAAACGAAAATACTAAGTATAACGACTATGGTTGATTATGATTTACTTGCATGGACCGTTTTTTTTGTAATTTTTTTTTCCAAAAAAATAAATAAATAAGAAGCACTTATTATCTCCTGAAACTGTATTTATCTTGAGGGGACCATTTTACTACTTTCCTAAAGATGGGAGTATCATATTATTATTCTTTTAAATATAGATTACTAGTAAAAGTTAAAAAATGAGCAATAAAGTTTTATAACTTTTTTTGGGGATATCAGTTGTATTACTCAATTTGCAATTTTTATAAGTCTAAAACTTTTATTAATTCAGCAACATTTGATATAAGATCTGTAATTTTAAAAAAGATTGTACGCTTTTTCTTGGATGGAATAAAATATATAGGGAGTGTAAGTGAACCCCTAAGCCATAATTGCTATACTGAAAGGATCATCTTACTGTTTATCTTTCTTTTTCATTTCATTTTTTAAATTCCAATACTCTGGATCTTTTGTTTAACTGATCAGTTGCAACTTGACATTTTTATTGTTAATTCTCTCTTTCTTTGTTTTTTTAACCAATTAAAAAAATTTGGACGATAAGTGCCACTGGAGACCAATTAGACAAAGATGAAAGGGATAAAATAGAGTTGCCGAATGAAATGGAATCAACTTATAAGATATCAAAGTGGAGGGAATATATGTAACTTCAACTTGATATGGTAAAAAACTATAAATACTCTCTCTCTATTTAAATAACCGATTAAAGTAGTTTGATACAATAATGATAAAAAACAAAGGGTTGCAAAAAAAAAAAATGCTAATAATATGAACCTGTTAATTGATTTAATTATAAAGACTATAATAACCCTGAAATAAATTAAAATTACAAAAACACCATGATTTCTACCAAAAAATGATGTCGTATTGGGCTTACTGCAGATAACTTATCTGCAATGACTGCAGAAAAAGCGAACCCTATATATCTATATATAATATTTAATAGTCTCTATTAAATGTTTTTAATTAGGGAAAACTTTAAAAAAGACACTGAGTTTTCTTAATCGTCACTTATCTTCTCACAAAATTCTTGAATCATTTACATCCTTATTTAAATTTTTTTATCACTTATCCCCTTACTTAAATTTTTTTTATCACTTATCGCTCACTTAGGGAGGATAAATGGTAAAAAAATCTTTAAGTTAAGGGGATAAATGTTCAAAATTTTGGGAAGGAGACAAATGATTATAAGAAAAATCACGGGTTTTTTTTTTTTTTTTTGAAGTTCCCCTTTTAATTATTTAACAAACAAATAATAAATATTTATTGAGTTGTCAACGTATTAACTATCTTGTGAGGTACAATGCTTCCACCATCTTGTGCTGTTGTTTGGCCAAATGCCAGCAACAGTCGATCAACAACCGTTAGTGTTTCTATATTTCCCCCAATCGTAAATATCATTGGTATCTGACCAATATTGGTTTGGCATCTCAAATTCAAATCTGTTAGTTAATTAGGATCTTTACGGAAAAATTAATTAAAGATTAAAGAAGCTTAGTAGGCAAGCTCTCCAATACAAAAAATGCTGATGCGAATCATGAACATGTGTTTGATAGTAATTTGATTATGGGAAAAAGCATGGCTATAAATACTTATAAAAAATTGAGCATATGCGACTAATCCTTGTCTCTGGTGGACACTAACTATTCAGCACTACCTACGTGTTTATGGTAAACAATTATAAAGTAAGAAGCATGAGAATATATTAAAAAGTCACCTACCAAGTGGAAGAATTTGCTTTATAATATGTCAGTAGAGAGTGTAATTATCACTCGACTTATTATGTATTTTTTCTGCACTTCAGTACTAATACAAATGCTGATTATGCTATGCATTTGGACTTTATAATAACATATATGAATTGGGTGTGTGTGGTGGGGGACCAGTGTTTGAGCTAGTTATGGAGGTTAAGGTGGTGACGAGCGGCGTCTTGGGAACTGCACTAAACGACGGAAAAATGGATTTGTCTCTAACTGCCATGACCGAAAGGTAGAGTGTCACTTGGTCACGTGCCATTTATGTGATAGAGTAAAAACAAGCAGAATAGAATAGATAGACATGAGTCATTAAATTATGTTGTCTTTGGCAGTGTCATATACTTCTGTTAGTTTCCAGAGAAAAAGTACTGTTTTATTGTATTGTTTATTTCTTTCTGTTTTATAAGTTATCTACATTTGCTCCCAAAATGATGTCGTTTTGCATTAAAAATTTAATTATAATGAAAGGACTATTATAACCCTAAAATAAATTATAATTACAAAAATACCTTGATTTCCGCCTCCAAACGACATCGTTTTGAGTTCACTGTAGATAAGTTACATAGAAAAAAGTGAACCCTTTATTTTACTTTATGATTTTATAAGAGTTATGTTGTAGGAAAAATGATTGTGTTATGTTATAGAGATTTATTTTGCGTGCTGGAGTTTTTTTTTGCTGCAGGTCTCACTAAATGTTGTGTGTGTAGGAAAATTCTTATGGTCATGTTAAATGATAGATGAGAAATGCTTTACTTTATTTTACTGAACAAGTTTTGATTGGAATAAGATCAAGCAGACGTGGCTGGCTAGGTTGCATTCCTCATGATTTTTTTAATACTTATCATGATCACTCTCTGATCTAGTTGAGAAAATCTGTAAACTACCTTGGACATGTGCTTAGGCCTTAATGGGCTAATTAGTAGGTATTGTCCCAACCTAGGAGTTCTTTTTAGTGTACAAGTCTATAGAAAATTTGCTTTGATTTGAGAAGCATGTAGGCCTTTCTTTCTCCACTACCCTCTGCTCTGCAACTTTCTCTAACTTTTTGGGTGTTAAAAGACTAATCCCCTTTGAACATGTGCATGAGCTTCTAATGCCCCAATTAAAATATATATTATGTTTTTTTAACTTTGGCTGGTTCAACCCAAAAGCATGATGCAGGATCCAATTTTAAGAAGATATATTCTTCATAAAGCACTTTTTGTAAGATAGGTATAGTTCTTTTTAAACCCTGCCTTGTCAGCCCCTTTAGACAAGTGCTTCTCTAATATTCTTTCTCCATTCATATTATATATTGCTCTGAAGTTTCCTTCCAATTTTAATAATTATTCTTTAGCCAATGCATGGTTGGTGCTTTGTAGATTACAATAAACTCATGAAGATAGTTTTTCAAGGGTCTAAATCTTCTGCACTAACTTCAGATGGGATCCTATGAACCGTCTTTGTGCTGAGAATGACACATTGGGTTTTATTCAAATATTCTTGCCTTCATGAAGTACCCAGGAAATAGGTTCCCCCCAGCTTGAAGTAGTGGAATCTTACAAGGACAACCTTAAAGCAAACTGATCACTATTTTCATTTTTTAATAAAAAGTAATGGATCACTAATTTGTTAAAAACCAATTAAGTCACGGGAATATTTACTCAACCTACCTAATCTATATATATTGTTCAAACGTGTTCGATGGCAAGTTGTATCTAATGCAAAACACATAATTAATATAAGGGTTTTATAAGGGTTATGTTATAGGAAAATTGATTGTGTTATGTTATAGAGATTCGTTTTTGCATGTCGGAATTTTTTTTTACTGCGGGCCCCACAAAATATTTTGTGTGTAGGAACTTTTTTTTGGTCATGTTAAATGATAGATAATAAATCCTTGATATAATGTTGGTCGTTACACTAATTTAACTTGTACGATTCTTTAACATAATATAAGGGATTGACAGACTTTTTAATAGAATCTCAAAATACAAAAACTAAAATCGAGGTGGTTGCTTGGCATCTGCTAAACATAGAAGTATGTGAAGATAGTGTTGTATTTATATGCATTTATTTTACGAAGTTAGAAAAAAAATATAATGGCCACAAAAGATACTCAAATCCTTTAGCATTATTTCTCAATACTCCTCCAAAACTCTTTTGTTTAGTTTTTAGATATTTTAGTGCAAAGGAATACCGTTGAGATTGTGCCCGTACAATAGATCCCATGTTGGATACATTATCCAGATGATGCTCCAATGGCAATGGCTTATGTACATGTATACTGTGCCTGCCCAAAAATATATACTTTATAAAAATAAGAGTTATATATTATTGTGAGAAAAATATCTGTCATTTTAAAGGATATAAAATTTGGTCATATTAAGTGAGAAAAAGAGATAGATTTTGGAAGAGAGAGAGTGGACAAAAAAATAAAGGTGTAGATTTCACTTTTTTGTGAGAATGAAATTACACAAATTATGTCATTTAAAAGGACAAACATTTTTCATTATTATTATAGATTTATACTTAAGCCAACAATAGGACTTGTATATTATTCTACTTCTATATGTGCTTTTTTGTGAGTTCAGACCATTGATTTAGTGACACTAAGACAGTGGTGGATCCTGGCTCCAATTTAAGTCTGGGCCAAAAATTCATCTGTATTTTTTTTTTTAATTTTAGTTAGTTCATATAATAATATATTTAAATTATATTAAATATAGAGCATGTGCAGGTAGCACTAAGAAGAGTTATAATTTTATTAAATATTTTTTAATTTTACTATATATATGTATATATTCATATAATACAATTTATCCAAATCTTTTACTAAAATTATTTTAAATTTTAGATAGAGTCAGATTATAAATTATAGCTCGGGTTAAATTATAATTTTAACCTAAATTAAATTATATAATTATATATAATAAATATAATTTATTAAAATTTAAACCTACCAATAAACTTATCAACCCTTAAAACTCAAGTTTGTTTACCACTTAAGTCAATACTCTGGTGGGCAGCCACACAACAATTGTCTTAAGTTATGATGCTAAGACAAGTTTTTAATTTTTTGAATCATATTCAGGGTATCACTGATATTAATAACTGAAGCAGTTTTTCCTTTTATAAAAAATATATAGGACTCGTGGACATGATGAGTGGCAGATCCAGAAAATTAACAAAGGGTAAGTACTCAATAAGTTCAGATACATATAGATTTAGGTCTAGTCTGAAACGTGACTTGTGAGCAGCTGCCTGCTGGCTGGGTCGGGTTTAGATTTAGATCTAGACGGATTGTGACTCAACTGGACCGATGCTGGAGGAAGAAGCAAATGTTCCAACTTTCAATAACAGAGATGGAGGTTTGAGAGGAGATGAGTCAGTATGTAGATGCAAATGATGGGTCTAGAATAAAGCTCTCTGCTGTTAGGTTTGGATAATAAAGGTGGAGGAGAAAAAAAAACTCACAGGAAGATAAAATAGAAGCAGTGAAATTAAAGGGGTAGGATATCGTAACAACCAACTAGAGTTATTAACTTACTACCAATCAATTTCACCGTTAGATCGATTATGTTGATCGAACATTTATATTTATTTCCATCTTTGTATGGTTATGATCCCCATATTTAATGTAAAAACATTAAATATGAGAAATCATAACCATATCAAGGTGAAAATAAATATAACTATTGGATTAACATATTTGATCTATCGGTGAAATTGAATGGTAATAACATTGGTAGAAATCCTAATTGATTGTTATAATATCCTACCCCAAAATTAAATTGGAAAAACTTGAATTGTAATTGAAGAATATTTTTGTATTTTTACATCATATTTTAAGGGTAGACACTTGCCCCTTTTAATCTACCTAGATCCGCCTCTGGGATATGTTATTTTACCTACTCCCAACTTACCTACCTTTGCCTACCCCTCTCAATATTGTTAGATTACGATCTCATTTAACGGTCCAGAATGAAAAGATAAATAAATCTCTTTTCCCTTTCTTTCCCCTTACTTCTTCCCACATTCTTTCTCTCTCCTCCCCTTTCTTTCTGTCGATTTGCATAATTTACGATCTGAATTTATATTTGAATCTAAATCCAATCAATGATTAATGGCATGATAATTCTGCTGGATGAATATAATTTTCAAAATTTCTTAAATCTGATATAATTGAACATGGCAGAAATCACAAAAATACAAAAAATGAAAATCACGAAGAATCCATTCCTTTGAATTAATCCACGATTACAGTAACATTTCTATTTTGCTGTTGAAATTTGAAATCGAATCAACTTATCTCTTTCTTCTTCTTATCTTGTTTTTCACCTTTAAATGGGGAAAGGATCTTTGTTCTCCTTATGTGATGCCGAACAACAGACATACCCGATCCCATAACATAGGGCATCTGGATTTGTTTCTTCTTGACACACCTTTTCAATTTTTTATGTAAATGCTCATAACAATGGCGGCCGAGTTTGATGAATTGAGAAAAAAGCCTGCACCTTTTTTTTATGTTGAAGCGCCATTGAAGAGAGAGAAAGGGGAAGAGAGAAAGATTAAAATCACGATTAGGCGATTTCAATTTTGAAGTAAAAATCACCTAATCTTGGTTTAATTAGGTCTTCTTCATCGCATGGGAGGAGGGAATAAGGAATAAGGGTGGAGTTAGAGAGAGAAAAGAGTAAGAGAGTTTTATTTATCTTTTCAATCTGAACTGTTAGATGAGATCGTAATCCAACGATGTTGAGAGGGGTAGGCAAATGTAGGTAGATTGAGAGTAGGTAGAATAATCTATCCCATATATATATATATATATATATATATATATATATATATATATATATATATAGGATAAGGTTATATTTATAAACTTTTTATTTACAAACTCTTACAAAACTACACTATGTCTAATCGGTCATACTTAATGTAATTTGTAAAAAAAGTTTGTAAACGGATCTTTACACATACACACACATATGCAGTGACTGCATGTAAGGGTTGGTTTGGTCAAAAAAATTTAACAATGTACTACGGGTAGTACATAGTTATAATATTAAAGTTTTTTTTTTAGAAATACAACTGTGTATTATAATACATAGTTATAGTACATAGTTATGATATTAAAACTATTTTCTCTCTCTCCTCAGTAATTTTTCATAGGTTCATCGGGTGACATAGGAGAAAAATAATAACTTTAATTTTATAACTATGTACTACCGGTAATAATAGTTATATTTCTGGAAAAAAAATTAAACTTTAATATTTTTTTATCAAAAGTAATTTTTAAAGTGTTACCCTTGAATTACCATAAAGTCACATTTATCCTTACTTTCATAACATTTAATGGGCTTAATTCTTTCTTCATTATATTAAATAATGTTTTTCGAAAGCCAAAAGAAAACTTGTTTTTACATTTTGCTAAAGTAGGCATTTTAAACTAAGATATGCAAAAAAATAAGTTACGTCACACATCAGCTAATAATACACGTAACCTCTCGTCACACATACCCATTTTAGAGTATAATCCGTTTGAATCTGTAGGATTTCGAGCGGTGATGATTTTTCAAAAACAAGAATAAAAAATATAATTATTAACTTTGCAGAAGAAAAAAAAAACTACGAATTGGATGATCTAATTAAACGTTATTTGCAAGGCAATTAAAGAATGACGTTTATTAACTAATAAATAACAACTTACTTTATTTATTTCGGTGGAGTTAGTGGTACATATTGATTTTTGCAAATATTTACGTTGAAATTTAAAGTATAAATATGGTTATGTTGATCACTTACTACCACAAGCAAAGCCTTAAAGGAAGCACGATACCAACAAAAGAAAAAAACTTCAAAGGAAGCAAGAGTAAAATACTATTGTCTAAAGGGCCATGGCATCTTTCAGCAGTTTTCATATATCGATGACCTTTATGGTGTGTTATACCTTATTGATGATCAGTACGTCACTTTCTTCTCAAATTGTGCAATCATCTCTGGGTTCCTCCAATGACCATAATAAAGCGTCAGGGCCACTGTCGCCATATCAAAAATATTTGAGTGATTGTGTAAACAAGTTAAAGCCAAATTGTGGTGAACAAATTTTCTTTTCAATATTTGTTGGTAATCAAACAGTAGACAATAATTGTTGCCTTAGCTTTGTGAAGGATGAAGGAAAATCCTGCCACAGAGACGTTACAAAATTTATGGTAAAGATGCCATCGTTCAAGCAAAATCAAACTCAAATTTTGCAAAGAAGTGAGAAGATTTGGAATGATTGTACTTTAGTCGACTTTCCTTCCTCTTAATTTGATTTTTACTTATGAATAAGGTGCAACAAAAGATCGTAATAAGTTGAAATTGTACCATATCATAGAAGAATTCACAACATTTCATTTATACTACAACGTCTTACTTTTATAAAATTAATCAGACAAATTGTTTCTTTGCTTTCCACATTATATTCATCCACGCAGCTGTCTTTTCTATTCAGATTGGTCATTCAACCTGAATAGATGAGTTTAAAGTTTTCAGGTTTAACCCGTTTTACAAATTTACATATAAATAGTTATAATATTAAAATTTCTTTTTATAGAAATATAATTATGTACTACAGGTAGCACATAGTTATTGTATCAACCCATTCGCGATCGGTTTGTTAACATGCATATGGTTCAGAAACGCAGCATAATTAAATGCTTAAGCGGAAGATTTAACCTATAAAAGTATCATCGTTATCCACGTAACTAAGTGATTTAACTTTTTCTTTTAATTATCTTTACGAATTGCCTTGCGTAATTCATTTTCAAAATTATTTTTATTATAACTATTGTTATTATCTATACAGTCTTATACCTGAACATACTTGAACAGAACTCCTAATTATTTTCCGATTAATCGTCTTTGACAGTAAAAATACTATCTGGATATGATATCTTGTACTATTTTGAACAGTGTCTTACGTACAATATAACGGCTGTAAACTGGACTTAACCACAGATTTATTTCCCATAATTATCTTGTAGCTGAAATACAAAAAAGTCCAGACCGTCTATAAATATCTCAAACCTTCCAACACAGTGGACTAAAAATGGCTTCGTGCCAATACACTCGTTATCTAGATACAGATACTGCATCACATCATAACCTAAGTCTATACATGCCTCTCAAAACAATAACAACTATACAAATGCATGATTACTACTAATGCCTCAAAACTGACATACACAATAATTCAAAACTATAATGTCTCTACTCCAGCTGACTGTATAGCCACCCTGCATAGGCCTCTTGCCCTAAGAGGGCTCCCATACTGCTGCTCTGGAATACCCTTTTACTCTTTTCTCTCTCTAACTCCATCCTTATTCTCTCCTCCCCTACGATGAAGAAGACCTAATTAAACCAAGATTAGGTGATTTTTACTTCAAAATTGAAATCGCCTAATCGTGATTTTAATCTTTCTCTCCTCCCCTTTCTCTCTCTCTTCAATGGCGCTTCAACATCAAAAAAAGGTGCAGACTTTTTCTCAATTCATCAAACTTAGCCGCCATTGTTATGAGCATTTACATAAAAAATTGAAAATGTGTGACAAGAAGAAACAAATCCAGATGCCCTATGTTATGGGATCGGGTATGTCTGTTGTTCGGCATAACATAAGGAGAACAGAGATCCTTTCTCCATTTAAAGATGAAAAACAAGACAAGAAGAAGAAAGAGATAAGTTGATTCGATTTCAAATTTCAACAGCAAAATAGAAACGTTACTGTAATCGTGGATTAATTCAAAGGAATGAATTCTTCGTGGTTTTCATTTTTTTGTATTTTTGTGATGTCTGCCAAGTTCAATTATATCAGATTCAAGAAAATTTGAAAATTATATTCATCCAGCAGAATTATTATGCCATTAATCATTGGTTGGATTTAGATTTAAATATAAATTCAGATCGTAAATTACGCAAATCGCTAGAGAGAAAGGGGAGGAGAGAGAAAGAATGTGGGAGGAAGTAAGGGAAAAGAAAGGGGAAATGAGTTTTATTTATCTTTTCAATCTGGACCGTTAAATGAGATCGTAATCCAACGATGTTGAGAGGGGTAGGCAAAGGTAGGTAACTTGGGAGTAGGTAGAATAACCTATCCCTATATATATATATATATATATATATATATATATATATATACTTCTTTGCTTTTTCTCTTTTTCTTTTTTTAATGGGTTTCGCCCATTTTAAATTAGAGGAAGGATATTCTTACTACCAAAATTTTTCACTACCAACTTACTACCTATCTAATCACCATTTTCTCTCTCTTCATAATTTTTTTAGCATTCTCTCTCATTGATCCAATGATGATTAGATTGGTAGTAAGTTGGTAGTGAAAAATTTTGGTAGTAAGAATATCCTACCTCTTTAAATTATATATAGGATTTATCATTCATCATTTAACATGTCCATAAAAATTTTTCTACACATATAATATTTTTTGGGGCCCGTAGCAAAAAAAAAATTCTAACACGTAAAATGAACCTCTGTAACATAACACAATTATTTTTCCTTCAACATAATTCTTATAAAATCCTTATATTTAAAATACAATTTTATCTGATGACACGTGATCTTTCTTTTATGTAATACTTTAATTTTCACGAGACCTGGTTGCTGGGCATGCATATGTTATTAATGTGATGTGATATCCAAACTTAGAAAATATGGGAATTTGTTTTAGTGCTTAATTGATCCTTTTATTCAAGAGATAATATTTGGACAAAAAAATATTTTTTATTTTTTCTCTCTTTTCATTTATTATATGATTTTAATTGACTCTGATCATTAAACAAATGGTGATGCGGAACCACTTAAATTCTCTTTAAAATATACTCATATTTTCGAGGAGAATTTAACTGGTTCCGCATCACCGTTTGTTTAGTAATCTGAATTAATTAAAATCATATAATTTCATCACCATTTGTTTATTTTTATTTTTAATTAAAACAAAAAGACAAACTTCTTGAAAAACGTGTTCCGTTTGGTATTGATGAAGGTATTTCTTTAAAAAAAAATTGAACTCAATCTGAAAACAACAAATGGTCATTTATAATTTCCTTTATTTATAAATCGGTTAAGTTTTTCCCGGATTAAATTTTTTTATTTTTAAAATGATATTATTTTGGAATTTGAAAAACTGTTATATATATATATATTTCTCAAATTCCAAAATAATATTTTTTAATATTATAAAATATATTTCATCCGATAAGAGAAATATTTTTCCTTTATAAATATTTTATTTTGGTGACTTGTATACATAAGTTACCTTGCAAATGCCAAGATGGTGTATGATATAGACATATTTAGGTGAAACGAGTCTGTAAGGACTTATACACAACCGTCTGAACTTGATGATTTTAATTATAGAGTTCAAATTTATAGTTACTAATTATGTTTCTCAATTAAATACTGTTAATTAAGAAAAAAAATGCTTCTATCTTAATTGATTGTATTTTTTCCTTAGTATAAAATATTTTATTAGAAGAAGAAAAATGATAGACGATTTGAGTCCTTAATTATGGAAAAGTATGCATCCAAGGTATTTATCAGTACATCCACATATTTAATGTACCTAGAGGTTCCCAATTGTTTCTGTAATTTTAACAGAAATTTACTACCCACGTTTCACATTGGAAAAGACAAACACCCTTTTGCATTTGATGAAATGATATCGAACACATTTAATTAAAAGAGTTTTATATTTATTATATTACATGATCTAATTTTATTTTTCTATACACATAATAAAGAGAAGGTAAAATGATAAAAAAGAAAAAAAAAAATGTGAATCCCACCTATTTGATATGTGTGTAGAAAATATGGGATTAGATAATGTAACATAACAAATATAAATCTCAATTTAAAATTGATATAAATCGTAAAACATCATGGACAGGAATTACATAGGCAACTGCACCAAATTAAAGAAGCAAGCAGAATATGATATAAGCAACATAACATGTCATTTGTTCATTAATTCAATTGAAATACATAGTCCAACTATACATGAATATTTAAAATTAAAAAAAAATGTTGTTGACTGACATGGCACGAAGAATGAGTCCATTCTGACCTTAGAAACCGAACAACACCCATAAATAGATTTGGCTCCATATATTAATGATACTCATGGGTTCCTCCTGAACTCCACCTCCAACCATATTCTCTTACCATTTCCATGCTTGTTTTCAGATTCAGCTCTTCTCTACACAAAATTCTCTATCCTTTCACAAAGCACCGTGATCCTAATTGCAAGACAGGAAAACCAAAAACAAGCATGGAAATGGGAATTGATTTCCTAAAACCAAGGGCAAAAGAAACAGTTCAATACAAACTCTAAGGTTATCCAAGTTTGTTCACGAGTAAAATTAAAGAAAGGGAAAAAAAAAGATTGAACAATAACTAAGAAACAGAGAAATCTCAGTGTTTGAGGAGCAATCCCTGCCAAAGATTGTCTCTTTCTGCATACCATAGTAGCCCCATCTAGCCATTGATGTATAAATCTTCTTCTTGCATCGTGGGTATTCAGCTAGTATATAGACCCATATAAGAATACCAAGAAAGGTGATGACTTTTGATTACAAATTGGAGTTGTACTTGCAAATTAGAGATACCTCACTCTAAATAGGGTTAGGATCATTTTACATCAGTACAAGTTACACTTTCAATCTTGTTCGTTAATCTTATTTATATCTAAGGGCTCAAATTATTTAGTAATGTGAGCCATTGGATATAAATGGATCAATGGTCAAGATTTACTATAAGACTTCTAACTCTTACATCGATGTACGACTATCCTGCCGCGTGTAAATATATATATATGTATACATATACTAGTATTAGTGAGGTGGGTTTGGAAATGGTTCAATCAATTGTGAAGTGGGTTTGGTCCAGTAGGAACCCTTCTCTTCTCTCCACCATACCTTGGATCAATCCAATTTGCCTGGGGTGGAAATGGACGCAAGTTATGGTGGATTCTTTGAAGGTAAATGCACAAAGAACGTGGGTTGGTGTTAGAAAAAGAATCACAATAATAACGGTGGTGGTTGTTTTTTGAGGAAGTTGGAGATGGAAGAAGTGGGCTGGGAAGTCTGCAATTTGCTGAGGAGACTAAAAAGAGAAAGAGGATGATGAGAAACTTGAGAGAGCTCTTCATTTCTGAAACAAGAGTGAAGTGTGAATATGGTTGTGGTTGTGGTTGTGAAGTTTAGAGAGAGAGGTGAGGAAGTGATGGGGAAAAAGAGAGGGAAGAAGGGTGAAGATTGATGTGATGACATTAGCCAAGTGAGTGTGTTAATGCGAAGCAAGAGACACATGAAGTGATATAATTGCCGAGAAAACTGAGGGGACCTCCTACAATTAATTGGGTATTGGATGTTTTGTCAGCATTCACCATCTATCATCAAATGAGTCACGAAGTTTATATGTAGGTTTTGCATTGTATACAAATATTTGTGCCTCCTTTGTCACAATGGAAATAGAGTTGAGTTGGCCGAAACAGGGAATGGTTTCAAGTTTCAATCAACATAAATGCTAGTTTACGCCAAAGCAGTTTTGCAATTTCTTTTATCAAGGATAGGATATTATGCCGGATAGGAATCAATTCACTTTAATCATTTTTCTCTATTCTTAAAACTATATTCTAAGAACCTATTTGCTGTGATGTATTAGGTTTGATAGTATAAACTTATATTATATGTTATGACATTTTTAGTTATTTGGTGTGACCTTCGTATGGTATAAGCTTATACAGCAGAATCTCTCAATACATCAAAATAATATATAACTTAATGAGTTTGTGTTTTCTAAAGTTACTTTAGATAACTTTATGTAATGTTCATCAAAAGGACGTCGTTTTGGGATAGGAATCATGGTGTTTTTGTAATTTTAATTTATTTTAGGGTAATAATAGTCTTTAGCATTCTAATTTTTTAATTTTTCAACCCCAAAATGACGTCGTTTTGATGAACTTTAAATAAAGTTGTCTAAAGTAACATTAGATACTTTTGATGTATTTGTTAAAGAACCATTTCACCAAAAATCGTAAGGTAGTAGGTGACGACCTTTTTAATGATTTATATTATATTCTCTAACACACCCCTTCACACAAGAGCCATTTGGGCTTGAAGCATGGAATATGGCACAAGCCCATTATTGGTCTGCCTTGTGCTGCACGAGCCCATTTTGTTTGGTCTGCCTTGTGCTGCACGAGCCCATTTTTTTGGTCTGCCTCGTGTTTTTCTTAATTCCACCTGAAAGTGGGGGCGGTGAGTTTTGAACTCGTGGCCTTATGGTCACTGAAGCTTTGATACCATGTTAAAGAACCATTTCACCCAAAATCTTAAGGTAGTAGGTGACGGTCTTTTTAATCATTTATATTATATTCTCTAACAGTATTAATATTACTTACAAGTATAATTCTCAATAACTAATATATCATTTCAATAGTAATATATTAAAATAATTTTTTTAATATATTAATTTTAAAAATATTGGAGAATATTATTTTATATAATACCATACCAAACGCTAGATAATATTAAAACTTAATCAAATCTTATACAATTAAATTTTATATTATCAAGTCTTATACCATCAAACCTTATCCTATACTATTCACCGAATAATTGTATTAAAGATGAGGGGATAAAATAGGTATAAAAAAAAGTAAGTATAGTATGTTATCCCTTCTACCAACGTGCAATTTGAAACTTGAGATCCACCCTGAAGTTGGTAATTGTTTTAACGCATATGTAGCACCTGATTGGTTCATAGAAAGGAAGGCCAAATCATTCTATGTTGATTTGTAAAAATGATTTTGTGAGAAATAATGTTCCTCATTAATTCATGACTGCATCGCAGGTGCAAATTTTGCAGGACCATGTCATTGATAGTCACAATTAATTAAAAATTTAAGATAATACTAAAATTACTTTAACAAGAACTTTGTTATTTTCTTAATTATTATTCAATATCTTGAGTTTTTTTTTATTGATCGTGTCTAATAAATATTGTGCTTATGCCAAAAAATAAAAAATAAAATAAAATCCCTGATATGCATGTGTTTTGAGTCCTTACTGTTTATGATGTACACGTAAATTGATTTCTTTACCTTTACCTCATTTCTTTTGATTTGGTAAAAAAAGTGAAGTGTTTTTATTTTATTTTAGTCGAGTCAGCTCTTTTTTAAGTATTCTCATAAACTAGACGAGTGAAGAGGATCCCATTAATATGACACTGAATTACGTATAGTGACAATTATTCAGGAATATTTGGTGTGATGTATAAGGCCTGATAGTATAAGCTTATACTATACGTTATGACATTTTCAGTTGTTTGGTGTGACCATCGTATAGTATAAGTTTATACAGCAGGATCCCCTTATACATCAAAATAATGTATAACTTAATCAAGCCTAGGAGTGGTGGATTAAGCATGATAAGGGATTGATGTATTAATATTGTTTATAATTACAATTCCCAAGAACTAATATATCATTTCAATATTTATATATTAAAATAATTTTTTTTATTATATTAATTTTTGAAATATTAGAGGATATTATTTTATATAATGTCATAACAAACGCTGAATATATAGTATTAAAATTTAATCAGATCTTATACAATCAGGACTTATATTATCATGTCTTATACTATACTATGCAACCATACATACCCTCAACTACATGACATTTCGAGGATTCGAATCCTTACTCTATCCTAAGATGTATACTGACACTTGAGTCCATATTTGGAGTTGAAATAAATATTTTCAAATAACATGTTGATATTCTTTGGGGGGAGGAGAACCAAAAATAATAAATAAATAAATAAGAAGAAAGGGGTGACAGAAACCTTCCACAGTTGTTTTCTCAAGATTCCATTGTAATAGAAACTACAGTTTTGGTCACGAATTGGCACGCGGTCAAAAAGCTACCCAATTTGTGAACATTCGGTAAAAATTAAAGAAACTAATTGGCTTGTTAATGGCCTAAGCTGTTAAGTAAGATGCTATAAGTGAATTATTTGACATCGAGAAGATAGAGTGTTCTTTCTAATTACGAGAGGTTGGATGATTTACCAATCGAATACCTGCTGAACTAATCCTTATAATGGAAAGGACTGTTTTACAGAATTTTTTTAAACGTTATTTCTTAAATTATCTGTGTACCATTGTTATTTTTTTTAAATGTTTTTTTTAGTATTGGAAAATTAATTCAATATTTTTTAAATCTTTTTTTAATACTTTGTTTAGCATTGGAAAGCTAATTCAATGCTTTTTTTTAAAAAAATGATTTTGGAAAGTTGATTTTTTCTAAATCAACTTAACAATGTCTTTTTTTATCTAAAAAAACATATTCATTATTTAAATTCAACACATATTAAAAAGTTGATTTTGAAAAAATCAATTTTCATATATATATATATATATATATATATATATGAGCAAACAATTAAAAAGTCAATTTTTTAATTTGACTTTTAATTATTAAAAAAACATTGGAACAAACCGACTTTTCATTACTTACAAAAAGCATTTTATAAAATAATTATGAAACATACAGGTAATAAAACAAATTTTTCATTAGTAATAATATCATTTTAAAAAATAGATGTGAAACATAGTTAATTTAATGTGACATGTGTTAGTATAAAGATAGTTATCAAGGAACAGTTTTGTTCAATTTCTTTTCTATTCTATCCTAGTTTCTTCAATTGCAAGCAATCAACTTTCAAATGACAAAATTCAGCAATTAAATTTCAAATCAGGTTTTTATCAAACAAATGACTGTACTTACTTACAAACAATCAAGATTCAATTATCAAGCACTCGAATATCGAATTTCATAACTTTGCCCTGAATTTTGCGTCCATGTGTTTTACATGTTGTAGCACCTAACTTGACCAAAATTGAGTGCTTTAGGTATTAACTAAATTTTTTCTAACCTAATAATGAAATGACTCAAATTAATCCCTTAATCTTGAATCTAATTCATTTATGACTTATACTCAATTCTCACTCAAGCTTATCCTAATCTTGAAGTATTCAATTAACAAATCATAAACTTTTAATTTCTCAATTGAAGATTCATGCAAAGAAGTGTTCAAGACTATTTCCATGGCTCTCTGAACCAACATATTTGCTAATTAAAATTCAAGAAACATGCTTAGCAAGAAATGTGATTATAGGGTATTCATCACTTCATTCAAGATTCCAGAAAATAAATTCAGAACTTCATCTTAACAGAAAATTCACAATAAAACATAAAAATTACACTAACATTGCGTAAACTAAATTCAGGTACAAGAGAGTTAGAAGTACAGACTAGGAACTCTAATGCAAGTGTTCAGAAAAGTAAACTATTTACAAAAGATTGTGAAAATCAGAGATTGAAAATTGAGCGTTGAAGTTTCTTGGAGAGACTTGAAAAACTAAACAAAAACTAAAAAATAAAACTAAATTCTAAGTTGAATATCCTATTTAACTAACTTCCAAAAAAAAGTTAAGAGCTCTGTACTCCATCCGATTTATAACGGTCCACAATAAGCCATTTTAGTCATTTCTCACTATTTTTGCTTCCCCATTTCTCACTTTAGTAGGCCTGTTTCATACACTTATGGGCCTTTTTCACCTGCATTTGAGCCATTAGCAACTGAATACCTCAGAAATTATATCACTAATTCAGGTAAGTATTGCAGCTAATGACATGCAATAATGGGAAAATTTTAATATAGTATCAACTGTGATGGTTATATTTGCCGTATGTATTCTCGGAAATACATAATGTAAATGTTAAAATTATTTTTTTATTTCTTTCCTTAGAAATTGTCGATCGATGTGAAAAGAGTAAAAAAATAACTTTAATATTTACACTATGTATTCCTTGAAATACATGGAGGAAATATGATTGTCGCACTGAATGGTATCAAAAATGCTCTCGCAATGAGGAAAAGAAATACCCACGGTACTACTCTCAACAATCAGAGTGAAAATTCACTGTTTTAATACCCTCGCCCCTACCCCTGGGTTGACCCAGGTCAACCTTGGTCTCCTCTCTCTAAGGGTTGGGGTCAACAATTAGACATTTCAAGTACGTTAACCCCTTTGACTCCCGAAATCCCTTGAAACCCAGCCGAGTCTCGGTGACTCTCAAGTCAGAGGGGGCAGTGCATTTTTGGTTTTGTTAAAAAAATTCACATGAAACGACATCATTTTGTGAAAAAAAAGTTCGCTACTAACTTAAATCCCAAACGTCTTCACCGCGGCACTCCACCTCTTTGGCCTTTCCTCTTTGTCGCTTTCTACTATGGTGGTTCTTCTCTTTACCAGTCCACTTTTTTTTTTTTTTTTCTTGGTTGGTTTCTCTGCTTTGAGCATGTTTGGTATTATTGTATTTCTGAGCAATAGAGTTTAAAACTTTCTCTGACCTTGATATATTTACTCTCATATCAAGAAGATAATAGATAAAAAATGAAGCAAACTAAGACTTTTAGATTGTATCACAACAATAGTAAATTGGGAAATTGATAAGGAGGGTCTGAGTTTTGATAATATAATCTTTCATTAACTTCATTGAAATATCCATTTTATACCTTGATATTTGATATTTTAATTAGCTTGTAGATGTAATTAATTGAATTATGTTAAGTATATTTTAAATATTTAATAATTGGTGGTTTTTATTTTTTTGAATTTTTATATAAAATATATATTTATATTTTCTGAATATATAAAATTGGATCAGCAAAATCATTCCGTAATCTTCCGATTAAACGTGTGACCTCGGCTAAATCGATTACCGAATCGAACTTTTAAACACCGAGCGAAATTACTCCCAATTAGCTAGAAGTGTGTGGATTCCATTGTCATCGCGTGACACAAATGAAATACCCATTGTGCCATCCAAAGAAAAGGCATCTTTGATTTTATTTTATATAAGTGATAAAATAATTTTTGAATCTTATTTTTTTTTTTTATGTAAATTTCAAAATATACGTTTATTAAATATTATAAATTTTAATATTAACACTCCATAACAAATCCATGCAATAATATGAAAAAGAAAGATAAACTTTTTAATTGTCTAATATATATCTTTAGTGTAATATAATGATGAATAAAATATAAAATTATTATTTATTGTTTGTCTTCCCTTTATCATTATATTAATAATTATAAAGATATTAGTATAAAATATATATTTTTGTATGGGAAAATAAATATTTCTCTCTTTAAAATTACTCTATACAATACTTATATAAACCTGGCCGTTAACAGATATATAATCATGATTCATGAACCAAATTAATATACTTGACTCGCAATTCTAAAGACACACAAATATAGCTGCAAGGTGTGGCTCAGTTGACTTGGTGTTGAGTTCTACGGGTTTGAGCTATGAATTTAAAGGGCTTGAGTTCGAATTCTGGTAAACACACTTTGTGGATAGCGGAAAAACCCTTGCCCTCTCAATCCGTGAAAGGGATTAGTCACATCCTAAGTAGGGTGGGGAAACCCTTGGGTATATCAAAAAAAAAAAAGTCACGCAAATATTTGTTAATGATGTATAATTATTGAAGTTATTATTATTATTTTATATAAAGTTGCCATTACTTACGGGGGGTGTTTGGTACATGAGAAATTTTTTTTTTACCGGGAACAAAAATTTTCCGGAAAAAAAGTGAGAATTTTTTTTTTTACGGAAAAAGTTGCGAAAAGATGTTTGGTAGGCCAATTTTTTTTTTCAGGAAACTTGGATTAATTTTAGTAACTATGTTTGGTTAATTATAAAAAAATGATGGGAATCTTACCAAAATTACCAAACTACCCATAAATTTAAATATTGTTGAATTTTTGTATGGAGGAGGAAGGCATGAATATTTTTTTTATCTTGAAATTGTTGCAATGGAAATTGCTGCATGATTTGTGTAAGTTAAACATACATAACAATCTTAAGTCTGTGGTATTTTTTTAAGTATAAAATAATTACAGTATTAATTCTTATGAGAAGTTTTATGTATTAATTTTCCTTCTATCGTTACTAGTTGTGAGGATGGTACAACACGCATATGGTATTCAACTACTTACATATAATTTTAGTTAGACAGATTACTGAGTTGTGAGCTTCATCTTTAAGGTTAATCCATTTTGGCATATTACACTTGCTTTTTTCACCTATTGTTATCTCTCTTATTGGAACTTGACATACTTGGCAGATTAATTTTCATTGTTTTGTTGTGGTTCGATCAACTTGCAGACTTGATAACACCTTGAACTGTGGTCTTCATAGAGGATTGGTTGGATTTGAAGGGTTCACGTTCATTCAATAT
Source organism: Gastrolobium villosum (assembly GCA_032173675.1). Taxonomy (NCBI): domain Eukaryota; kingdom Viridiplantae; phylum Streptophyta; class Magnoliopsida; order Fabales; family Fabaceae; genus Gastrolobium; species Gastrolobium villosum. The sequence goes on along the minus strand of JAVKPL010013085.1, from coordinate 28,440 downwards.
CTTCTGTAGCTTGTGCATGGAGTTATGAACTGTGGTCTTCATAAAGAATATGAGGGTGTTTTTGTCTCACAACAATGTTTCCATTTTCCTCCCGCGTCGCCAATTTCTTTTTCCATGTTTTCAATGGCAAACTTCCACAATGTAAAATGGTGGAAAAGAAGTTGACAGCAAAATTCATTTCCAACCTTCACTTTATTTTTCCCCCTACCAAACATTGCAAATGCATTTTCCCTACCATGGCAATTTTTTTTTTTACCATTTACCAAACACCCCCAAAATTTCAAGTTTATTGTATAGGAAAGTGAGGATGGAATTCAAAGAATACCATGTTTGGTAGGGATTTGAAAAAAATTCGTCGGGAAACTTATTTGCATGAGATTGTATTTTGTGTCTAAAATTGAAGTAAGAATACCACATGAGAATATCACCTAGAGGGTGATATTATGATTTTGCCTATAGTTTTTTTCGATAATATTTCGGCTTACCAAATAATTTTTATTTAACTTTTTTAGAAAATTTATTTTTTCACCATATTTTCATTAATTGTGATTCCTAGGTCAATTTTTTTTCTCTAATTTTATGAAAATTGCATAGAGTAACATAGATTTAACCAAAATTAAAAGTGAATAATTTATGTTTTATAAACTCGCAGTTTGAGTGGTAATATAATTAGACACACTTTATTATAACTAAAAGACTAAAGCATTTCACCAAAAAAAGAAGAAGAAGAAGAAGAAGAATAAAGCAAAATAAATAAATAATATGAAAAATGACAAGTTAAAAAATGAAGGTGTCCCTTATTTGAGATTTTCCCTCTAGCATGAATAATTATACACAATCATATGTTCAACTAAATCTAAATGGCCGAATTGGTAAGTTAAGCGTATCGTATGTGACAGTTACTTTTTTCATTAAAACACAATTTGATTTCGGTGCCTAACTTCAACCTCAATTATGCATGAGTAGATATCATCTCACGTAAATTACTCAAATCCCTTATTATTAAATTAATCCTAATAGCTTTGCATAAGCAGCTTTTAATATGGTAAAATGAAAATGGGGATGTAACTATGTTAGAATACCACTTAAGAATAAATAAACTAACCTTACGAGTTCAAACGAAAGTCGTTAATTTAATTTTAATTTGACGATGATAGGAAAAGCATTTATTGTTTTTAAAGTCAAGTGGCAAAACGACAATATTTCATTTTAAAAATCCTGCCCCATTTCTTTCTCTTTATAAAAGTCGTTGCTCAACTTCCATCCAAGTAAAGCAATATTTGTATTTCACAGAAGAGAGATAAACTGATTTCTAAAGAGCACACTTTCACCGAAGACTTGAACGTCGACTCTCAGTCTCAGTTGAAAAGGACATAACAAACATTTTTGTCCCTTCATTATATGCGATAGAAAAAATATCTCGCAGCGGAACAGTATATCCCATTTTGACTTAAAAGGATGATTTAGCTGCTGTACACGTCTCTGCTGAAACATACAATGATGAATGATTATTTCATATACATTAGCCACTTGACCGCAACACATCTTCGATTCAATCCACGACGACGATGATGATTCCTCATCGGACACTGTCCTTCCTCCTCTTTCCGTTGCTGTTATTGATCTTGAACTCCAACCCTACCCAATCCAAACCCTCCATATCCGTGTCTCCCACCACCCTTTCAAAATCGGGGGATTCCGTCGTCATACGGTGGTCGGGGATCGAATCCCCCTCCGATCTCGACTGGCTTGGCATCTACTCCCCACCCACCTCCTCTCACGACAACTTTATCGGTTACCTCTTTCTATCCAAATCCCCAGTTTGGCAATCCGGGTCGGGCTCCATTTCTCTCCCCCTGATCGACCTCCGGTCCAACTACTCCTTCCGCATATTCCGCTGGACCCGACCCGATATCAACACCGACCGTCAAGATGACGACCACAACCCCTTACCCGGCACCCAACACCTCATCACCTTCTCCGACGAGGTTTCTTTTCTCTCGGGTCGGGGCCCCGAACAGATCCACCTGGCGTTCGCGGAGCAGGAGGATGCGATGCGTGTTATGTACGTAACGAGGGACCCCAAGGAGACACGCGTGCAGTACGGTGAGAGAGAGGACAAGCTGGACGACGTGGCACTCGCACGTGTGAATAGGTACGAGAGGAAACACATGTGCGACGCTCCCGCCAACCTCAGCATCGGTTGGAGGGACCCTGGTTATATTCATGACGCATTGCTCACCAATTTGAAGAAAGGAAAAAGATACTATTACAAGGTGAATGTAACCGTTCAGATGTAGTTAGTTTTGTAACCGTTTCAGTTCTAATTAGTTTTGTAACCGTTTCTTGTTAGGTCTGTAACCGTTTCAGTTCTTCAGGTTGGAAATGATAATGGGGGTTGGAGCGCGACTCACAGTTTTGTGTCTAGGGACAGTGATTCGGATGAAACAATAGCTTTCCTGTTTGGAGATATGGGAACGGCTACACCATACAACACGTTTTTGCGGACACAAGAGGAAAGCATATCAACCATGAAGTGGATCCTCCGTGATGTTGAAGCTCTTGGGGAAAAGCCTGCTTTTGTGTCACACATTGGAGACATTAGTTATGCAAGAGGTTATGCATGGTTGTGGGACCATTTTTTCGCGCAGATTGAGCCTGTTGCGAGCAAAGTAGCATACCATGTTTGCATTGGGAACCATGAGTATCACTGGCCTTTGCAGCCATGGAAGCCTGATTGGGCTGGTTATGGAAAAGATGGGGGTGGTGAGTGTGGTGTGCCCTACAGTTTAAGGTTCAATATGCCTGGGAACTCTTCAGAACCCACTGGGACTGTAGCCCCAGCAACACGGAATCTTTATTACTCATTTGATATGGGAGCAGTGCATTTTGTGTATATTTCGACGGAGACCAATTTCCTTCATGGGAGCAACCAGTATAACTTCTTAAAGCATGATTTGGAATCAGTTGATAGGAGCAAGACCCCTTTTGTAGTAGTACAAGGGCACAGGCCCATGTACACAACAAGCAGTGAATATTGGGATGCTTTGTTGAGAAGGAAGATGCTTGAGCACTTGGAACCTTTAGGAGCGTGTCATGTCAGATGCTATTGTACTGGAGAGAGAAGACAAAAAAATAACTTTTGACCGTTGGTGTGCAACATGCGGTTTTGGCACAGGTATGAAACCAATAATATGACTGATATGGTTGTGCATTAACAATTGATTATGCTTTTTAGCCACAAGTAAATCAGAGATTAGCTTAGAATGCTTTGAATAATTTTTTGCCCTACACTGCTGCTGGAATATAAGGTTACTAGCATGGAAGGTATATAATATTTTTTTCCAACATTTCAGTCTCTGTGATCTTTTGGCCATACAGACTCATTAGGGACATAATTCAATGAATAACAGAATTATACTCCCCTACGGATTTAAAATCCTGGAAGTGCTTATTAATCCATTCAAATCTGACTTGAGAAAGGACAACATCTTGTTGATGGTCATAGCAATCCCATTGCCATAAAACTACAGGGTCCTCTTCAGTTAAATACCCAACCTTTAGATGTTCATGTAGATGGTGGCGATTAAAGACCAAAGCTTTGGCCTTCTGAGCAGAAGTACAATTAGATTCATGGATAATAACTTCACTAAGATCTAGTGATGTCAAATGAATCTTGACATCAAAAGCTTATGTTAGATAATTACTTTTGGCAATATCTAACTTTGCAAACTCCCTCTTTGTAATATTTGACATGCTATATAAATAAATAAACAATTGTTATTACAACATACCAATATACACTAAAATAAAATAGAAGCTATCATGTTGAAATCAACAACTAAAAATAATAAAATATTTCAGAACAAATTTTTTCACCTTGAGCAACTTCCAAAATTTCTAACCAAGTCATGTTGATAATATGTTGTGAAAAAAGCGGTGAATAAATGGAATTAACTCAAGAAAATACAATATAAAGAAGAAGAAATATAAGCAAAGAAAGTAAGGGAGAAGAGATCAGAAATTGTATTATTCAATATCTCGATCAGAATATAAGTCATACCACGTGGGGCAAGAGTACAAAATATCTTCATCTTTTAATCTATTCATATTTTGATATTACAATACTCAATCTCCCATAAAATGTAATAAAGTCTAGTAATGTCCATTTGTAACATTCTTGTATAGTAATATCCATTTGTAACAATTGCTAGTGCTACTTGTTTGATTACAACGCCTAAGCTTCTACCTAATATAGATGAGGACTTTTCTTCGTGTATATATGAAAAAAACTTTCTTTGTATTCCTATTTATTTTTCCTTGCTGATATGTGTAAACAACTTTCTTTGGATTTGCTTGCGTGATACTGGTTCATTGAGTCTGAATTTTTGATTTTGTGTAATAAGGAAAAGTTCAAATACTGTCATATGCTTTGTCTTCGAATCACTTATTTTCCTATATATATTTTTTATCATTTATCCCTATATGTTTTTTTTCTATGCAAGTCCCTCCTTTGTTAAAGTTTCTAATCAATATGGCTATTTTTGTATCCTATACCTTACAAACTTTTCCTTCTGGCCTCCAATATAGTGTGACTTGTAACCATAGTCAAGCATATTGAGGGAATAACATAGAAAACGCAAGGAACAAAATGTCTGTGTGGTAGGGATGTTAGAAATTTTCTGTTGCAATATAAGCTCTAAAATATGAGATTTTGGTTAGTTAGCTTTTTGTTCTCGTTATATTACTAATTGTCTGAAACTGAAGTAATTTTGTATGGTAAAATATCCTTGCAAAGTTTGGGGAAAAAGATAACACAAGATAGCTGAAGTATATCTTTGTATGAAAGTTAAAATTGTTATATTAATTAGAAACTCTAACACTATTAAAGAGAAATTCAGATTGAAAAAAAAGTATATGTAACTAAGTGATTCAAAGATAAACCAGTATTTGAATTTTTTCCTGTAAAATATTATCCTTATTTTTCTTATCAGGGTTTGTGATTTAATTAGCAGCGAATTATAATGTTAGCATATTAGAGAAATCAATTCTTCCACACCTTCATTTTGGGGAATTTGTGGAAGTGGCATTTCTATATATTTTTAATATGTTTACTAAATGATTCTAATGAATGTCTTCAGAACAAGTAGTAAACTGATTGTTACATTTTATTCTCGTTGCAAAATCTATGTACAAGTAAAAGATAAAACTGTCTTTACCAAAAAAAAAAAAAGATAAAACTGTTAGCTGGGAGTTGGTAACAAGCATTATTTGATATATATATATATATATATATTGGTAAGCCAAGCATTATTTGATATTTAAAGGCGTGTTTCAAAAAAATAATTTTTTTGATTTCTAGAATATAAAAAAAAATCTGTTTGATAACATTTGTTTCCTAAAAAAAAATTAAAAATTTAAACTATTTTTTTTAGAACCAAACTTAAAGAAGTATCTGAATTGTTTTTGTTTTATGTTTTGACTTTTAAAACAAAAACGTAAAAAAATCTATTTTATTAATTATTCTACAAAACAATTTTTTTTTTATTTTTTATTTTTGGTGAAATAATTTTAATAATAAAAAAAGTAAAACACAATTAAATAGACCCTGCTGTAACGTCTGCAGCGGAGTTGTTTTGATTTGGGTTGATGAAGTCATGAGGTATAAGTTGATGTCACCGAAAGATTTCATAAACTTGCTTTGCCAAAGAATAAGTTTATTTCTTAGTTGCTACATACAGGAAGGGGCGACATTTCGCCACTCATAAGACCATGATTTGGGAACTCCCATACCTTAGGTGTAGTATGTTACCATTTGGATACAAACCAGGTTCCGCTAATTTATTGATTTGAATAATAATGTTTGTTCAACCTATAATGGATTAATTTTTAAAAGGTTCGTTCCGGTTACTGCAGATAAATTTTATATTTATAATTTTAATACAACAAATTTTAATATTACACAATTTTGTCACACATTTTAAAACAAATATATACCAAACATATATATATATATATATATATATATATATATATATATATGACACGCAAAACGAATCTCTATAACATTATACAATCACTTTTCCTACAATATAATAAATATAAAACCCTAAGTTTTATATTTATAATTTTTAAGATTTTATTCTCAAAATAACGTCATTTTAAAAATAAATAAAGATAATTTATCTGCACAAACATTTCCCAATTTAAAAAAGCACAGCATGCTTGAAAGATAAATGCGTTGTTTCCCACCGAACAATTACTAAAGGAGCTTATTTATTTCGCTTTTGTTATGGTCATGAAGTTCACGGCCAGTGGGAGAGTATCTTTCACTGAATAAGTGTTTGGATTAGGATTCAGTTGGTGGGGTAGTAGTTGGCCAATACCTGAGAATTATGAGCAATTGTCGCACATTACGGGGATTCAACATCACGCGTCAAGATACAAGCCTTCCCCCTCCCTTCTTCTTGCAGTAATGAATTTATTAAAAGTTTTTCTTTTAGAGTAAGGATATTTTAACTACCAAAAACTCTCACTACTAAATTATTATCCATCACATTAACATTGGATAAAAAAAAAAAAATATTAATCTAATGGTGATTAGATAGATAATAAATTGGTAATAAAAAATTTTGGTAATTAGAATATTTTTCCTCTTCTTTTAGACAAGTATATTAATTCAAGCATGTAATGAATTTATTTTACTATGTAAATAATTCCGAAAATGAAGTAACATTATTTTAAAGTTAATGTTATAAATGCTTGATGTGAGAGGAATAAAATTTTTATTAATGATTTTCATTTATATATTGCTTACCTCAATGTTATTATTACTTCATCCAACGGTTAATAAATAATTACAAAATCAATTTATAACTTTAAATTGATTTTAAATCATAAATTAATTTTGAAATCAATTCTGTTTGAAAAAGGAAAAGCCGATTTAAAAATCATACTATTAAAAGCACAATCATCTGTTCAACTAAAAATAAAAACAAATATAGTTCTATTATATACAACAATTGTTATACTTACTATTATTTTAGTTTTACTATTCTCAATTGGTTATGTTGGATTAATATATGAAATCAATGATTAAAAATAGATAAAAATTAATTATGGTTAATTTCAAATTAATCTAAAGAGAACTAATTAGATAATAAGAATAATAAAATTAAAATAATAATAAGTATAACTTTATCTTTATTTTTAACTTAAAAGTAATTTTTACCTTAAAAATAAATCCAAACAAGTACTAAGATTTTGATCTAATAGCTTTGAAAAAGAGTAAGTAGGATGGAAATGGATCATGTAAAACAAAAACACATGATATAATCATGTAAAAGGATCACCTTCATACAAAGACAAAACCATTAGTATAGATATAAAAATTGGCGGTTTATAAAAGAAAAAAAAAATAGGCCTAATATATCATTCGCTATATTCAATAGAAAAACAATTATTATTTTTTTTGGATAAAGAAAAAAAAATAAAAAAAAAAATCTCGCACGAGAAGAGAATATCCCATTTCGATTTGAAGGATGTTTTAGCTTTACACGTCTCTGGGGAAACACAACGATGAATGAAATATCATATCCATTAGCCACTTGACCGCAACACATCTTCGATTCAATCCATGACGATGATGATGATTCCTCATCGGACACTGTCCTTCCTCCTCTTTCCGTTGCTGTTATTGATCTTGAACTCCAACCCAACCCAATCCAAACCCTCCATTTCCGTGTCTCCCACCACCCTTTCAAAATCGGGGGATTCCGTCGTTATACGGTGGTCGGGGATCGAATCCCCCTCCGACCTCGACTGGGTTGGCATCTACTCCCCACCCACCTCCTCCCATGACAACTTCATCGGTTACCTCTTTCTCTCCAAATCCCCAGATTGGCAATCCGGGTCGGGCTCCCTTTCTCTCCCACTCGTCAACCTCCGATCCAACTACACCTTCCGCATATTCCGCTGGACCCGACCCGAAATCAACCCCAAGCGTCAAGACCACGACCACAACCCATTACCCGGCACCAAACACCTCCTCACATTCTCCGATGAGGTCTCCTTTCTCTCGGGCCGGGGCCCCGAACAGATCCACCTAGCGTTCGCGGACCAGGAGGACGCGATGCGTGTCATGTACGTCACGTTGGACCCCAAGGAGACGTACGTGCGGTACGGTGAAAAAGAGGACAAACTCGACGGCGTGGCTCTCGCACGTGTGAAGAGGTACGAGAGGGAGCACATGTGCGACGCTCCCGCCAACATCAGCATCGGTTGGAGAGACCCTGGTTACATTCACGACGCGTTGCTCACCAATTTGAAGAAAGGAAAAAGATACTATTACAAGGTACTCATTTTCTCGTTAGTTAGATAATTTTTGAACCGTTTCTGTTGTGATTAGTTTTGTAACCGTTTCTGTTATGGTTAGTTTTGTAACCGTTTCTTGTTAGGTCTGTAACCGTTTCAGTTCTTCAGGTTGGAAATGATAACGGGGGTTGGAGTGCAACTCACAGTTTTGTGTCGAGGGATAGTGATTCGGATGAAACGATAGCTTTCCTGTTTGGAGATATGGGAACGGCAACACCGTACAACACGTTTTTGCGGACACAAGAGGAAAGCATATCAACCATGAAGTGGATCCTCCGTGATGTTGAAGCTCTTGGGGAAAAGCCTGCTTTTGTGTCACACATTGGAGACATTAGTTATGCAAGAGGTTATGCATGGTTGTGGGACCATTTTTTCGCGCAGATTGAGCCTGTCGCGAAGAAAGTAGCATACCATGTTTGCATTGGGAACCATGAGTATGACTGGCCTTTGCAGCCATGGAAGCCTGATTGGGCTAGTTATGGAAAAGATGGGGGTGGTGAGTGCGGTGTGCCCTACAGTTTAAGGTTCAATATGCCTGGGAACTCTTCGGAACCCACCGGAACTGATGCCCCGGCAACAAGGAATCTTTATTACTCATTTGATATGGGAGCAGTGCATTTTGTGTATATTTCTACTGAGACCAATTTTCTTAATGGGAGCAATCAATATGAATTCTTAAAGCATGATTTGGAATCAGCTGACAGGAAGAAGACTCCTTTTGTTGTAGTACAAGGGCACAGGCCCATGTACACCTCAAGCAATGAAAATAGGGATGCTTTGTTAAGAGGGAAGATGCTTGAACACTTGGAACCTTTGTTGGTGAAGAACAATGTGACACTTGCACTTTGGGGTCATGTTCATAGATACGAGAGGTTTTGTCCGGTAAATAACTTCACTTGTGGTGGTAGTGTTACGGGGGACAAAGAAGCATTTACTGTTCATGTTGTGATTGGCATGGCGGGGCAAGACTGGCAACCTATATGGGAACCAAGACCGGACCATCCCAATGATCCAATATTTCCTCAACCAAAACGGTCTTTGTACCGTGGTGGCGAGTTTGGCTACACTAGACTGGTGGCTACAAAGAAGAAGCTTGTGCTTTCTTATGTCGGAAACCATGATGGTGAGGTACATGACACGGTGGAAATTCTGGCATCTGGAGAAGTAGTTAGTGGTTACGGTGGTGCTAAAGGTGGAGTTAACGGGTCGGAATCCACCTTGTCCTGGTATGTCAAGGGAGGAAGTGTTCTGGTGCTTGGTGCTTTTATGGGTTACGTTGTTGGTTTTGCTTCACGTGCCAGGAAGAAGTCCGAGACCCGGAATAATTGGACTCCCCTGAAGACTGAAGAAACTTGAACATTATATTGCTGTTTGCCACTTTTTCTTTTCTTTTCAAATAGGGCATGAAGGTTCTGAGTTGTGAGATTTCCACTGCTATTTGTTTAATTATAACGCCTAAGCTGCTACATGATATAATTGAGGACCTTTCTTTGTATATATGTGAAAAAAAACTCTCTTTGTATTCCTATTTAATCTTCTTTGCTGAACTATGCCATTTAAGGCATCCCTTGTAGGGACATGTGAAAAAAATATGTTAGATAAAGGATACCAATGTAACTAATAATTGAGTTAAACAAATTTTTGTCTTCCCACTTTATCTATCTGTGTGGCACTTTGGATTGGAATTTACTCAAATCAAATTTTTATTTTTATTTCATTTTTGTGTTTATGAGAGGTGGAGGGAGACCTTTAAAAGCTGAAGTTGTGGACACTTGTTCGTTAAAGAAGGGAGGAATGGTTATCTCAGATAAGAGTATATTAGTCTAAGCAAGCCTCCGGTTTCAATGAACGTTAACAACATACTTACATAACGCATCAATTAGTAGAAAAAGGTTTAGATTTTAAGTCGAATCGTGTGTTTATTATTGGCAAATAACGATGTGGTTGTCCGCACTCGTTTGTCATGTGTTAAAAAATAGCATTATTGTTGCGCAGTCCAAGTTGCAATGATAGGACAAAATGGGTGAGGCAGATATCCAGAAATATCTATCATGGGGATGATTTGGTCATTAACTAGTTCCATGCCAGATATAGTTGAGTCATTATGATTCTTGACTGTGAAGACAGAAGGAGAAGGAGGAGAACCAAGACCAACAAACCAGTGTCACAAAAGGTATAAGGATAACGACAAGCTATATTTTGGCTCGTGTTCAATATGATACAAGATAATAAATAAGGATAAGAAATACACACACTCCCTGTTTCACCCATTTTATTTTTCTTTTCTCACAAAGTCAAAACGACCATTACATAAAACATTATTTCTGTTCTGCGTCTTACTTCCTCTGAGACACATACATACATAATGGCTGCTCTACCCTTCTCAACAACCTGCACACATTCCAACTCATCTTTACATCCCAATTCCAAATCAAGCTTCATAGGTTTCACTCAAAGAAACAATATTTGGCAGTTGTTTGTCCTCACAAAGTCAAATTCCAAAAGGGCAATGAGAAAACTTTGCGTGAAGAATGTTTCCAGCGACAAAAAGCAGCAACTGAACGAACCACTCACTGAACAAGGTTGCTTGTTGGCATTTTCTCTTACTTTGTCTGCAAATATGGTGCTAAATATTAATTCTCTCTTGCTCAACACTTGCAGGCACTTTCAATGAATTTGTACCAGATTCTGCAGCAATTGCTTCAAGCATCAAATATCATGCTGTGTTCACCACATCTTTTTCTCCAGAGAAGTTTGAGCTCAGTAAGGCTCTCTTTGCAACTGCAGAGAGTGTCCGTGACTCCCTCATCATAAATTGGAATGCAACATATGACTATTATGAGAGGATGAATGTTAAACAAGCTTATTATATGTCTATGGAGTATCTACAGGTTTATATTGGATTTTCTTTATTGAGGCAGAGGTCATTTTTACTGCAAATGATTTATTAATTCTCATCACTACTTTTCTTTTTTCTAATTGTGAAGGGTAGGGCATTGCTGAATGCAATTGGGAATTTACAACTCTCAGGTCCTTATGCTGAGGCTCTCAAAAAGCTGGGTCACAATTTAGAGGATGTGGCTAATCAGGTCTACTCATATTACGATTTTCCATTGTTGCTTTATGTTCTTCTTTTGTTAGAAACCTGGTAGCATTAAAGAGTAAGTTGAGAAGGAGTAATGCTTCTGTATCTATTTCACAAAATTGTTATCTGTGTCATCTTTAGGATATCAGATGTTTTTATCCAATATATCTTTAACTGCTACTAATAATAAGCTTGACTTTCTCTAGACTATAAAGAATAGGTTCATATTTGATTCCCAGGATTGTAAATAGAACTTTTTTAAATGCTATATAGTTATAGGAAACAATCAAAGTTTAACAGTCAACAGTATTCATCTTGTATGAAAACATACTCCTCAAGGACTAACAAAAACCATATAACCCTTCCCAATGAGAGTTTTATGGACATATTGCCATAGTTTTAGTCTTAGAGCTTATTCAAAATCACATTCACGCATCATCCACAGGAGCCAGATGCTGCCCTTGGGAATGGGGGACTAGGTCGACTTGCTTCATGCTTTTTGGACTCCTTGGCAACGCTGAATTACCCTGCATGGGGATATGGACTTAGATACAAGTATGGTTTATTCAAACAGCTTATAACAAAGGATGGTCAGGAGGAAGTTGCTGAAAGCTGGCTTGAGGTATTATTTATATGCATTGATTATTCATAGTTAATGGCTTGAAGCCAACTTTTCATATTAGGGTAGGCTCCTATGCATTGATCTTTAATTTTTTTATTACTCTTTTTGGGGGCCTTGCAAGGCTTCTTCTATAAGTTAAAAGTTTTTCTGTTGATTCATTGACTGAAGTGTCTCTTTACAGATGGGAAATCCCTGGGAAATTCTAAGAAATGATGTCTATTATCCAGTTAGATTCTATGGAGAAGTTATTTCAGGGCCAAATGGAAGTAAACAGTGGGTTGGAGGAGAAAATATATTGGCTGTTGCTCATGATGTTCCAATACCAGGATACAAAACTAGAACCACTATAAACCTGCGATTGTGGTCCACTAAAGTTTCACCGGCAGAATTTGATTTGCAAGCTTTCAATACTGGAGATCACGCCAAAGCATATGCTGCCATGAAGAATGCAGAGAAGGTCTGTGGAAGCTTTTTGTTATTTTATTTTTCTTTAAACATTTAGAATCTTGTAATTTTGATACTTTTGCATCTAAGTTTGGTATGCTTCTTTGAACTTTTAAAGGCACATTCTGAAATGTTCTAAATGTCAACTACTAAACTGAGAAATATAGTACATAGATATGAGGAAAAGCTTATTTTTTCCTTGTTTCAAATTGTACTGGCACCCTCCATCACCATTCATCAGAGAATTTTCTTTACATTTATGAACACTAAGTTCAGTGGACAAAAACTGCATAAATCATTAGTGATGCTCATTTTTTTTTTAATGTTATATTTCAATCAGATTTGCTACATTTTGTACCCCGGGGATGAATCAATAGAAGGAAAAACTCTACGACTGAAAGCAACAATATACATTATGCTCTGCTTCTCTCCAGGATATTATTGCACGCTTTGAAAAGAGATCAGGGAAGACAGTAAATTGGGACACTCTACCAGAAAAAGTGGTGGTACAAATGAATGATACTCACCCAACACTCTGCATCCCTGAGCTAATTAGGATATTGATGGATGTAAAAGGTTTAAGCTGGGAGAAAGCCTGGAATATTACTAAAAGGTTCTTTGCATTGCATTATCTTTGTATTCAGTTTATATTAAATAGCTATAAAACCATTGTTGGGCCTTAAGCTAACATCTTAAACTTTAGTAGAGTTGGTCTTTAAAATGGTATCAGGGCCTCTTTCATCCTTGCCACCAATAAGTAGAATTTCAGCACAAGGTAAATGGTCATGCGCCTTATCCATGCCTCAAGCCCAAAGGGCTCTTCATGAGGAGGAATGTTACTTTTAGGAGAATTGGTCTTTAAAATATTTACTTGTTTGGGGTAATATATATGTTTTGTTTCGAATTTCCATTGTTTATCCTTGGTTGCAATCTTGTATTTACCAGACTGCTGCTTCTACATTGGCCAAGTATCCGTGTGCCAGCTTATACAAATAGAGTGGGTTCCTATTTTCAAAATTCACAGCTTCTCAGTGATAACATTTCTAATGCATTTTTAATGCTTTGTAGAGTCACTATCCAATATAACTACTACTTTGGTCTTTATACGTAGTCTGATCCCTCTTTTAATGGCTCTTCTGTTAGAACGGTTGCTTACACAAACCACACAGTTCTACCTGAGGCACTAGAGAAATGGAGTTTGACACTTCTGCAGGATTTGCTTCCTCGACATGTGGAAATAATAAGAACCATAGATGAGGAGGTAATGTGGTAAAACTTATGTGGTTTTGATGTTCCAATAGTCATGCTATAAGTAGTTCTTGGTTCATATGCCCCTCTACATGTCATTCATCTTTATGAAATCTTATCTATATCTAATGTGAAGTATGTTTCTTTTGTTAACCAGTTGATACATGAAATTATTTCCGAGTATGGTACAGATGATCTCGACTTGTTGGAACAAAAACTTAGAAAGATGAGAATATTAGAAAATATTGAGCTGCCTAACTCAGTGGTAGAGCTTCTTAATAAAGCGAAAGTGATTTCTGCCGTTGATCCTGTGAAGGAGATTGGTGTTGATGATAAAGATATAAAAGCAACAGAAGAGAAAGATGAAAAAGAAGAAGAAGGAGAGGATGAAGTAGGGAAAGAGGTACAAGAAGATGATGTTGAAGACCAATCAAGTTGGATAGATATAAAAATTGGCGGTTTATAAAAGAAAAAATAAAATTGGCGTAATATATCATTCGCTATATACAATAGAAGAGAATATCCCATTTCGATTTGAAGGATGTTTTAGCTTTACACGTCTCTGGGAAACACAACGATGAATGAAATTTCATATCCATTAGCCACTTGACCGCAACACATCTTCGATTCAATCCATGACGATGATGATGATTCCTCATCGGACACTGTCCTTCCTCCTCTTTCCGTTGCTGTTATTGATCTTGAACTCCAACCCAACCCAATCCAAACCCTCCATATCCGTGTCTCCCACCACCCTTTCAAAATCGGGGGATTCCGTCGTCATACGGTGGTCGGGGATCGAATCCCCCTCCGACCTCGACTGGGTTGGCATCTACTCCCCACCGACCTCCTCCCACGACAACTTCATCGGTTACCTCTTTCTCTCCAAATCCCCAGATTGGCAATCCGGGTCGGGCTCCCTTTCTCTCCCACTCGTCAACCTCCGATCCAACTACACCTTCCGCATATTCCGCTGGACCCGACCCGAAATCAACCCCAAGCGTCAAGACCACGACCACAACCCATTACCCGGCACCAAACACCTCCTCACATTCTCCGATGAGGTCTCCTTTCTCTCGGGTCGGGGCCCCGAACAGATCCACCTAGCGTTCGCGGACCAGGAGGACGCGATGCGTGTCATGTACGTCACGTTGGACCCCAAGGAGACATACGTGCGGTACGGTGAAAAAGAGGACAAACTTGACGGCGTGGCTCTCGCACATGTGAAGAGGTACGAGAGGGAGCACATGTGCGACGCTCCAGCCAACATCAGCATCGGTTGGAGAGACCCTGGTTACATTCACGACGCATTGCTCACCAATTTGAAGAAAGGAAAAAGATACTATTACAAGGTACTCATTTTCTCGTTAGTTAGATAATTTTTTAACCGTTTCTGTTGTGGTTAGTTTTGTAACCGTTTCTGTTATGTTTAGTTTTGTAACCGTTTCTTGTTAGGTCTGTAACCGTTTCAGTTCTTCAGGTTGGAAATGATAAGGGGGGTTGGAGTGCGACTCACAGTTTTGTGTCGAGGGATAGTGATTCGGATGAAACAATAGCTTTCCTGTTTGGAGATATGGGAACGGCTACACCGTACAACACGTTTTTGCGGACACAAGAGGAAAGCATATCAACCATGAAGTGGATCCTCCGTGATGTTGAAGCTCTTGGGGAAAAGCCTGCTTTTGTGTCACACATTGGAGACATTAGTTATGCAAGAGGTTATGCATGGTTGTGGGACCATTTTTTCGCGCAGATTGAGCCTGTCGCGAAGAAAGTAGCATACCATGTTTGCATTGGGAACCATGAGTATGACTGGCCTTTGCAGCCATGGAAGCCTGATTGGGCTAGTTATGGAAAAGATGGGGGTGGTGAGTGCGGTGTGCCCTACAGTTTAAGGTTCAATATGCCTGGGAACTCTTCGGAACCCACCGGAACTGATGCCCCAGCAACGAGGAATCTTTATTACTCATTTGATATGGGAGCAGTGCATTTTGTGTATATTTCTACTGAGACCAATTTTCTTAATGGGAGCAATCAATATGAATTCTTAAAGCATGATTTGGAATCAGCTGACAGGAAGAAGACTCCTTTTGTTGTAGTACAAGGGCACAGGCCCATGTACACCTCAAGCAATGAAAATAGGGATGCTTTGTTAAGAGGGAAGATGCTTGAACACTTGGAACCTTTGTTGGTGAAGAACAATGTGACACTTGCACTTTGGGGTCATGTTCATAGATACGAGAGGTTTTGTCCGGTAAATAACTTCACTTGTGGTGGTAGTGTTACGGGGGACAAAGAAGCATTTACTGTTCATGTTGTGATTGGCATGGCGGGGCAAGACTGGCAACCTATATGGGAACCAAGACCGGACCATCCCAATGATCCAATATTTCCTCAACCAAAACGGTCTTTGTACCGTGGTGGCGAGTTTGGCTACACTAGACTGGTGGCTACAAAGGAGAAGCTTGTGCTTTCTTATGTCGGAAACCATGATGGTGAGGTACATGACACGGTGGAAATTCTGGCATCTGGAGAAGTTGTTAGTGGTTACGGTGGTGCTAAAGGTGGAGTTAACGGTTCGGAATCCACCTTGTCTTGGTATGTCAAGGGAGGAAGTGTTCTGGTGCTTGGGGCTTTTATGGGTTACGTTATTGGTTTTGCTTCACGTGCCAGGAAGAAGTCTGAGACCAGGAATAATTGGACTCCCCTGAAGACTGAAGAAACTTGAACATTATATTGCCGTTTGCCACTTTTCCTTTTTCTTTTCAATTAGGGCATGAAGGTTCTGAGTTGTGAGATTTCCACTGCTATTTGTTTAAATATAACGCCTAAGCTGCTACTTGATATGCTTGAGGACCTTTCTTTGTATATATGTGAAAAAAACTCTCTTTGTATTCCTATTTAATCTTCTTTGCTGAACTATGCCATTTAAGGCATCCCTTGTAGGGACATGTGAAAAAAATATGTTAGATAAAGGATACCAATGTAACTAATAATTGAGTTAAACAAATTTTTGTCTTCCCACTTTATCTATCTGTGTGGCACTTTGGATTGGAATTTACTCAAATCAAATTTTTATTTTTATTTCATTTTTGTGTGTATGAGAGGTGGAGGGAGACCTTTAAAAGCTGAAGTTGTGGACACTTGTTCGTTAAAGAAGGGAGGAATGGTTATCTCAGATAAGAGTATATTAGTCTAAGCAAGCCTCCGGTTTCAATGAACGTTAACAACATACATACATACACAACACATCAATTAGTAGAAAAAAGTTTAGATTTTAACTCGAATCATGGGTTTATTATTGGCAAATAACGATGTGGTTGTCCGCACTCGTTTGTCATGTGTTAAAAAATAGCATTATTGTTGCGCAGTCCAAGTTGCAATGTTAGGACAAAATGGGTGAGGCAGATATCCAGAAATATCTATCATAGGGATGATTTGGTCATTAACTAGTTCCATGCCAGATATAGTTGAGTCATTATGATTCTTGACTGTGAAGACAGAAGGAGAAGGAGGAGAACCAAGACCAACAAACCAGTGTCACAAAAGGTGTAAGGATAACGACAAGCTATATTTTGGCTCGTGTTCTATATGATAGAAGATACTAAATAAGGATAAGAAATACTCACACTCCCTCTTTCACCCATTTTATTTTTCTTTTCTCACAAAGTCAAAACGACCATTACATAAAACATTATTTCTGTTCTTCGTCTTACTTCCTCTGAGACACATACATACATAATGGCTGCTCTACCCTTCTCAACAACCTGCACACATTCCAACTCATCTTTACATCCCAATTCCAAATCAAGCTTCAAAGATTTCACTCAAAGAAACAATATTTGGCAGTTGTTTGTCCTCACAAAGTCAAATTCCAAAAGGGCAATGAGAAAACTTAGCGTGAATAATGTTGCCAGCGACAAAAAGCAGCAACTGAACGAACCACTCTCTGAACAAGGTTGCTTGTTGGCATTTTCTGTTACTTTGTCACTGCATTCCAATTTTCATGCAAATATGGTGCTAAATATTAATTCTCTCTTGCTCAACACTTGCAGACACTTTCAATGAATTTGTACCAGATTCTGCAGCTATTGCTTCAAGCATCAAATATCATGCTGTGTTCACAACATCTTTTTCTCCAGAGAAGTTTGAGCTCAGTAAGGCTCTCTTTGCAACTGCAGAGAGTGTCCGTGACTCCCTCATCATAAATTGGAATGCAACATATGACTATTATGAGAAGATGAATGTTAAACAAGCTTATTATATGTCTATGGAGTATCTACAGGTTTATATTGGATTTTCTTTATTGAGGCAGAGGTCATTTTTACTGCAAATGATTTATTAATTTTCATTACTACTTTTCTTTTTTCTAATTGTGAAGGGTAGGGCATTGCTGAATGCAATTGGGAATTTACAACTCTCAGGTCCTTATGCTGAGGCTCTCAAAAAGCTGGGTCACAATTTAGAGGATGTGGCTAATCAGGTCTACTCATATTATTACGATTTTCCATTGTTGCTTTATGTTCTTCTTTTGTTAGAAACCTGGTAGCATGAAAGAGTAAGTTGAGCAGGAGTAATGCTTCCGTTTCCAATTCACAAAATTGTTATCTGTGTCATCTTTAGGATATCAGATGTTTTTATCCAATATATGTTTAACTGCTACTAATAAGCTTGACTTTCTCTAGACTATAAAGAATAGGTTCATATTTGATTCCCAGGATTGTAAATTAGAACTTTTTTAAAAAGAATATTGTTAGGAAACAATCAAAGTTTAACAGTAAACAGTATTCATCTTGTATGAAAACATACTCCTCAAGGACTAAGAAAAACCACATAACCCTTTCCAATGAGAGTTTTATGGACATATTGCCATAGTTTTAGTCTTAGAGCTTATTCAAAATCACATTCACGCACCATCCACAGGAGCCAGATGCTGCCCTTGGGAATGGGGGACTAGGTCGACTTGCTTCATGCTTTTTGGACTCCTTGGCAACGCTGAATTACCCTGCATGGGGATATGGACTTAGATACAAGTATGGTTTATTCAAACAGCTTATAACAAAGGATGGTCAGGAGGAAGTTGCTGAAAACTGGCTTGAGGTATTATTTATATGCATTCATTATTCATAGTTAATGGCTTGAAGCCAACTTTTCATATTAGAGTAGGGCTCCTATGCTTTGATCTTTAATTTTTTTATTACTCTTTTTGGGGGCCTTGCAAGGCTTTTTCTATAAGTTAAAAGTTTTTCTGTTGATTCATTGACTGAAGTGTCTCCTTACAGATGGGAAATCCCTGGGAAATTCTAAGAAATGATGTCTATTATCCAGTTAGATTCTATGGAGAAGTTATTTCAGGGCCAAATGGAAGTAAACAGTGGGTTGGAGGAGAAAATATATTGGCTGTTGCTTATGATGTTCCAATACCAGGATACAAAACTAGAACCACTATAAACCTGCGGTTGTGGTCCACTAAAGTTTCGCCGGTAGAATTTGATTTGCAAGCTTTCAATACCGGAGATCATGCCAAAGCATATGCTGCCATGAAGAATGCAGAGAAGGTCTGTGGAAGCTTTTTGTTATTTTATTTTTCTTTAAACATTTAGAATCTTGTAATTTTGATACTTTTGCATCTAAGTTTGGTATGCTTCTTTGAACTTTTAAAGGCACATTCTGAAATGTTCTAAATGTCAACTACTAAACTGAGAAATGTAGTACATAGATATGAGGAAAAGCTTATTTTTTTCCTTGTTTCAAATTGTACTGGCACCTCCATCACCATTCATCAGAGAAATTTCTTTACATTTATGAACACTAAGTTCAGTGGACAAACTGCATAAATCATTAGTGATGCTCATTTTTTTTAATGTTATATTGCAATCAGATTTGCTACATTTTGTACCCCGGGGATGAATCAATAGAAGGAAAGACTCTACGACTGAAGCAACAATATACATTATGCTCTGCTTCTCTCCAGGATATTATTGCACGCTTTGAAAACAGATCAGGGAAGACAGTAAATTGGGACACTCTCCCAGAAAAAGTGGTGGTACAAATGAATGATACTCACCCAACACTCTGCATCCCTGAGCTAATTAGGATATTGATGGATGTAAAAGGTTTAAGCTGGGAGAAAGCCTGGAATATTACTAAAAGGTGCTTTGCATTGCATTATCTTTGTATTCAGTTTATATTAATAGCTATAAAACCATTGTTGGGCCTTAAGCTAACATCTTAAACTTTAGTAGAGTTGGTCTTTAAAATGGTATCAGGGCCTCCTTCATCCTTGCCACCAATAAGTAGAATTTCAGCACAAGGTAAATGGTCATGCGCCTTATCCATGCCTCAAGCCCAAAGGGCTCTTCATGAGGAGGAATGTTACTTTTAGGAGAATTGGTCTTTAAAATACTTACTTGTTTGGGGTAATATATATGTTTTGTTTCGAATTTCCTTTGTTTATCCTTGGTTGCAATCTTGTATTTACAAGACTGCTGCTTCTACATTGGCCAAGTATCTGTGTGCCAGCTTATACAAATAGAGTGGGTTCCTATTTTCAAAATTCACAGCTTCTCAGTGATAACATTTCTAATGCATTTTTAATGCTTTGTAGAGTCACTATCCAATATAACTACTACTTTGGTCTTTATACGTAGTCTGATCCCTCTTTTAATGGCTCTTCTGTTAGAACGGTTGCTTACACAAACCACACAGTTCTACCTGAGGCACTAGAGAAATGGAGTTTGACACTTCTGCAGGATTTGCTTCCTCGACATGTGGAAATAATAAGAACCATAGATGAGGAGGTAATGTAGTAAAACTTAAGTGGTTTTGATGTTCAAATCGTCATGCTATAAGTAGTTCTCGGTTCATATGCCCCTCTATATGTCATTCATCTTTATGAAATCTTATCTATATCTAATGTGAAGTATGTTTCTTTTGTTAACCAGTTGATACATGAAATTATTTCCGAGTATGGTACAGATGATCTCGACTTGTTGGAACAAAAACTTAGAAAGATGAGAATATTAGAAAATATTGAGCTGCCTAACTCAGTGGTAGAGCTTCTTAATAAAGCAAAAGAGATTTCTGCCGTTGATCCTGTGAAGGAGATTGATGTTGATGATAAAGATATAAAAGCAACAGAAGAGAAAGATGAAAAAGAAGAAGGAGAGGATGAAGTAGGGAAAGAGGTACAAGAAGATGATGTTGAAGACCAATCTGTTGGAGGGGATACTGAAAACAAAGTAGAAGAGACATTCGAAGTTGATCCAAAACTGCCAATGATGGTTCGCATGGCTAATCTATGTGTTGCTGGTGGATTATCTGTGAATGGGGTAGCTGAGATTCATACTGAGATTGTAAAAGAGGAAGTTTTTAATGAATTTTACAAGGTAACAATACAAGGAAATTTCTCTGTTTTCATGAACTATTACTTATTGTGATCTCTCTGTATATATATCCAGAAAAAATGATGCTCATCAAATTTCTTTATCATTCAACCTTTGACAGTTGTGGCCTGAGAAATTCCAGAATAAAACAAATGGGGTGACCCCTAGACGATGGATCCGTTTCTGTAATCCTGATCTCAGTAAAATCATAACCAAGTGGATTGGAACAGAAGACTGGGTAACAGATATGGAGAAATTGGCTATACTTCGCAAGGTAAATTAATTTAACCAAGCATTGTGAATCATATTTGAATTAGGTAACTGTTCATATTTAAAACTTCATAATGGCATTAAGCATTACAGGTGATTCCTTAGTCAAATGTCGCTTAAAAATAAAATTTATGCACAACTTCTATGGTACATTTTTATTTCCTATATATATATTTTTCTAATGGATGATATTTTTTTCAACAGTTTGCTGATGATAAGGATCTACACTTACAGTGGATGGAAGCAAAAAGAAGAAACAAGATTAAGGTTGCATCGTTTCTTAAAGAGAAAACGGGTTATGTTGTCAGTCCAGTTGCAATGTTTGATGTACAGGTTGGTTTTCTGCGACCAAGCATTTCATTTCTTTCTTCTCCTGTTTTAGTTAACATTTGTATTAAAGGAGGGAACAACAGTGCTGGAAATGTTTTTATGTCTGCAATGCTTATTTTTCACCTTTTCAAGGAATGAATGTTAGTTATTGGTTCTTGCTTAATGCCTCACTAAGCATACAAAATTCATAAAGTTGTGTACTTTCGATAGTTACATAGATTTAGAATCCCATGTAACGCTTACACAAAAAGGATCATAATCGTATTCTCTTTCTCCCTAGTGTTATAGAAACAAATGTAAATACGATAGGTTCTCCCAATTTGCTACGTAGGATAAGGGACTCAAAAGTCTATATTAATAGCTAAAAACTCCAATGCCTTAAAATAACATCAACCCTTAATGAGCGATTCTTTCATACTTTCGAGAGTGTTGCAGTCAACTATCTAAATTTTGCTTTAAAAGTAGTCTAACAGCACAGAATCAATTTCAATGTCATATTTTATGTTTGGGTAGATGTAATGCTTTTGGAATACGTAATATTTTCTCCACAAATTCACAAGTGATTGTTAACGCAAAATATAATAAATCACTCAACTGGGAATTGGCCAATTATTACACTACAAATCCAACTAGTTTTCACAAACCAAAATCCAATCAATGGTAGCTCAATAAATAAAAGTCTTACCTGAAATCCTACTTGGAATTTTCAATGGCATGTTGTTTTTTTCACACTCCATTCATTGTTAGAGAAAGATCTAACTTATCCATTTTCAGGTGAAGCGCATTCATGAATACAAACGGCAGTTACTGAATATCATGGGGATTGTTTATCGTTACAAAAAGATGAAAGAATTGAGTGCTGAAGAAAGAAAACAAAGGTTCGTTCCTCGGGTTTGTATTTTTGGGGGAAAAGCATTTGCAACATATGTTCAATCCAAGAGGATTGTAAAATTCATCACAGATGTAGGAGCTACAGTCAATCATGATCCCGAGATTGGAGATCTGTTGAAGGTACAATTCAACTTGGATGATAGATAACTAGACATAATGTGGCGTCCATTTTAGTCATTCTAAAATTTAGGGTGCCTATGCCTAATGATGGTTGAATAACAATCTACTGGCTTTATCTCAAGTGGTTGTTTCCTGTATTCGAATCCAGATATTTCAGTTGCAAAGAAGCAACTTCATCATTGCTCTAGACTCGCACTCTTATTTTAGACCTCGTCCAAGACCATAAATCTACTTGATTTATATAGTCCAGATGATTTAGTTCAAGTCTAACTCAATAATTTAACTAGGATCATAAAGTTAAATAATTAAATAACTCAACAAAAATGGAGTGAAGTAATTAACAGATTCATGCTGATTCTTCATACTTGATGATAAGTCAAGAATCCGGAGATCCCCCCCCTTGCAAAAATACAAGTATAGTATGTTAGCTGAAAATTATCAGGTGGTTGGTTCACTCCAAGGAAAACCTAAAATGATTAAGATAAAGAGCGTTAAGCTAGCCTATTTTTTCTACCAAGTCATAAGATCAATCTCGGTCTTTGTCATAATCTGTAGGTTGTATTTGTTCCCGATTACAATGTTAGTGTTGCTGAAATACTGATTCCTGGCAGTGAGTTGTCCCAGCACATCAGGTACTTTTATATTGGATTAATATTTTATATAAAAAATAATAATTTAGATTTTGGTTTACAATTAAATTTGTAATTCTTATTTTGCATTCATTTTCTAGGGCTGATATTATCATCAATGTTATCAGTTTTTGTTTGACTTTTGTTTTTCTGTGTGTTTAGCACGGCTGGGATGGAGGCCAGTGGAACAAGCAACATGAAATTTGCAATGAATGGATGTATACTTATAGGAACTCTTGATGGGGCTAATGTTGAAATAAGACAAGAGGTTGGAGAAGATAACTTCTTTCTTTTTGGTGCAAGAGCTCACGAGATTGCTGGGCTACGGAAAGAAAGAGCTGAGGGAAAGGTAAGTTTTGAATGAGACCAGAATAAATGATTCAATGCTTTCTTTCCTTTACCATTTTTTATTAATTTTCTTTCATACTCTTCCATTTTTCATATCAGTGACCGTTCTGACCGGCCCACTTCACAAGCCCACCAGTTGGGTCCACTCTCAAAGCCTACTCCTAGATCCTTCTAGAGGGTAACATAGGATTCCCCCTCATTCCCATGCACTGCTGCCCACTGCACGTAGGGCAGCAAGCCTAGCCTCAATGATTAGGCTGGTTGTAACACCCCGTTCTAGAACCGGTTTGTTAACATTGACTTATGATATTAAGCGTAGTTACAATCACATTGGTGCAATTAAAATCCGGTTAAATTTCTCTTTTAAAACAAGCCGAATTAAAATTACCCAATTACGTGACCATAACCATATTACATTGCGGAATAACATACTTAAAGCTTAATACCATACTTTCATTTCACTTATTATGGTCTCAATTTGCCCATTATATTGTAGGATTTTTCATTAGTTACGCGTGGGTTCAAACCGCGCTCAAATCAGAGCACCGTAGCCCAAGTTATGAGATTTCTAAGCGACAGATGCTGAATCGGCAGATCCCCCGCGCTGACAGCGCCACAGTGGCGCCCTCAGCGCCAGCGCCACTGCCTTATTTTGGCCGTTGGCGCTCCTAGCGCCAGTCTGGCGCCCATAGCGCCAGACAACAGGGCTGTGTACCCAAAACAGGGCAATTTGACCTTCCTGTGGTATTTTAACCATAACTTTAGTTATACTTATCCAAATTACACAATCTTGGTCTCTATTGAAAGCTAAGAAACATATCTACAACTTCCATCAAGACATAAAGGTCCAAATCTATCGTATAGGATACGAAAATTGGACAACAAGACAGGGTACCTTTGTTTTAAATTGGTTTTCCAACCTAAAGGTCTTCTTTCACCTAATTTACATCATATAATCTTTTCAATACATGAATTCTAGTCTCTCTAGATACTCATACACAAGAGAAGGATGCATATCATTTCATCATATATGCAAATACCCAATAATTACAACATTACCTCATGTTTACAAGTTTTAATTACAATTCATGGGACTTAACTACAAAACACTATGATCACTCCTTGGCTCCCATCAACAAAAGAGATACCAAAAGCATGAGCATAGGCTAAGTCCACCCAAATAAATATAGAATGCATATGACAATTGATTCTCCTTTAGCAATCCTATACATGTGAACTACAAAATAACATGCTTAATCAAATGACACAATATCTTCATATGCCCAATCACTTCAAATATGGCCACTTGCCATCAGAGGCTCCTGCAGCATCCTTTCCTGAAAGGGGGTCCCCAACAACACGGGGTGAGATATACGAATATATCACAGTAAACCAGGGGTCCTTGGAGATCACTCCACCCTAAGGTTCACTTTCGATGTGCACATAATCATAACAGTTCAACACATTCTTATCAATAACCATTATATGGACTTCCAAGAGAGATCCTCAAAGGGCTGTTTCTCTTAGGCTCTTACCACATGGAGATCCACATAGGGCTGTTTCCAAGGGAAGTCCTTAACCTCAACCTAGGAACCTCCAAGAGAGATCCACATAGGGCTGTTTCTCTTAGGCTCTAACCACATGGAGATCCACATAGGGCTGTTTCCAAGGGAAGTTCCTACCAATCATCCTCATCATAATACTATCAGTCATAACCTCAATCACAATCCTCAACCATTACCTCATTCATTATTTGCTACCTCTATAACCATTCCTCAATGACTCTTCAACAATCAACATCAACCAATAATCATGAATCAATCATAACATGTATCAATGCATGAGCATACAATTACTATATCATAATTATATATCACATCTAGAAAAACCATTTCTCCTCAACGGAGTATGGTGGAACACTCAATGGGATCAACCCCAAGGTCCAAAGGTTTACCTTGCTCTTCAACTTTCCTCAAAGCTTTCCTTTCCTCAATTGAACACAACCACAAGGGTTGTTCACTCCTCTTGGTTCTCTTGCCTCAACCCTATCAATACAAGGAACACAATCAATCATTCAACTCATCAATTGCCCAAAATGCTAGAACATCCATAAGCCCAAGCATGGATTTTCCCCACATATTGAACAATGACTAAATGACTATCTAAACTCATTTTTACCGTTCATTCATCATCTACAATAACTTTTACAAAGGGATTAAGTTTAAATCAAACTCAAACTCATAAAACCCTAAAAAACACTATTCATCATCTTCAACCTCTAGAAAACTCCATGAACACAAGGTTGGAGAAGTGGAAACTTACCACAATAGGTCACATAATCAAGCAATAGAGGTCTCCTATGCTCCCATGGTTGGAGATGCCATAAAACTTCTCAAATCATCAATGGGTCGAATTTTAGGAAGGAGAGATCTCACTCCACAATGCTTCCCACTCAAAACTAAGCTTGGATTATGAAAGATGAGAAGATTTGGAGTGGATTAGGCTTTTGAATCTCTTAAAATGGCCAATGATTGCTCCCCCTAGGGTTTCCCCCTTCTCCTTCCTCTTCTCTTCTTTTCTCTCTTCTTTCTCTCTCTTTCCTTCTTTTTTTTTCTTTCTTCTTCTGGTCCACGACGGGTTGGGGAGGGATTTTGGGTTCCTTTAGTTGCTGGCTACTTAACATAGGTTAAGTGGGTATCGGTTCATCTATCTATTCAACTCCATTAATTACCAAACTTTACCCAACAGTCTGGAATATTTTTCTAGGAATATTTCTACTTTCATTTTTATATTTTGGGTACTTTTGTCTACACCCATTTATACCCCTTAATTTTCACAGAGTACAGTTTTTACTTCAAAAGTGACCCCAATTCACTTAATTATGCCTTCTTCTTAATTTTACTTACTAATACATACTTAATTACTTAACTTAAAGTAATTAATTAAATTATTTAAGTTAGGGGTATTATATTCACCCCACCTTTTTAGCGATTTTGTCCTCAAAATCATCAAAACTACTCATCCAATCAACTAGGGATTTATCGGAGAACTCTTCTTGTGTTCCCGAAGTTACCTCCATCAGTTCCTCCTTTCTTCACCATCTTATCATAAGATGAAATGTTTCATTTCGTGATTTAGCTTTCATTTTTATAATTACTTTCCACTATTTCATTCATGGTTCGATCTATGTTTCATAATTACGTGATACTACTATATTCAAGCACTTTTATCTTTCATCTTCCTCAAGGGTCATACATATTCACTTGATATTTAACCCTGACCTTCGGTGGTTCTACTAATAACCTCATACAAAACCTCATCTGATGGAACTTCCAAGAGAGATCCACTATAGGCTGTTTCTCTTAGGTATCTAACCACAAGGAGGTCCCGAAGGCTAACTCCAAGGGAAGTTCCCCTCAATATAGACCTTCAATGAGAATTCTCAATCTCATAGGATACTATCCTCATAGAGATAATACTACCGCTTCCATGGAAAGGTCAATGCATACAACTTGTCATCTTTTAGCAATCTATGCATAGCCTAGTCTTTAATTTCTAGACATAACTAATCACACAATCATAATTGAGTCCACAGTTTAAGCATATGTGACTCCAACCTCAATAAACTATGCATGTTATACTAATCTACATGCATCATACCTTCCGTCAAGCGTGGAAACCTCTCTAGCTGGGGTTGGGTCGAAGTGCTAACATGTGCCGCTGCTGAAGGATCAGAGACCACTTGCACTTGAGCAACCCGTCCCACGATCTGGGGACAATCCCTCGCATAGTGACCAGGTCTACCACACTTGAAACATACGTTTTGGCCCATCAAACAAACGCCCTTGTGATGCCTACCACAATTATCACACTTGGGCACCAGGGGTCTTTCGTCATCCCAACTTTGCTGGTTCCGGCTTCTCTTAAACTTTTCTTCCGACTGTCTAACTTGTAGTTTTTCTTTTCTATCCTTGTCATCCATCTTCTTACTCTTTTCGGAAGTAGAGACAGTTGCTCCACTAGCGCCAGATGCTTGTGCCTCGGAAGACTTCTTACTTTTCGACACACTATAAACTTCTTCCACCTTCCGGCATTGGTTCACAAACTTGCTAAACTCTCGGATATCACAATTAGACATCTTCCGAGACATTTTCTCGTTCAGACCCCATTGGAACTTGGAGGTCATCTCAGCTGGAGTGGGTAGGGCTCTCCCATAGTTAGCATATTTCACCAATTCATTGAACTTGGCAAAATATTGGTCAATGGACATCGACCCTTGTTTCAGATCATTGTATTCATTCTGCTTCTTTTCCCTAGCCTCCCTAGGGAAGTAGTTGTCCAAGAACAACGTCTCAAACAACTGCCAGGTGATTTCCCGGCCTTCAGCTTCTAAAGGTTGCACTGTATTAGTCCACCAATCTTCCGCTTCCTCTTCCAACATGTAAACGGAGTAGACCAATTTCAATGCATCAGGGCACCTTATAACCCTGAAAATCTTCTCCATAGCTTGGAGCCATTTCGCTGCCACCATAGGGTCATATTCTCCTTTAAAAGAAGGAGGTTTGTGTTTTCTGAAAGCCATTAATCTTCTCTCTTCGACTTCGTGCTCATCAACCTGTTCTGCATGTAGTTGACGCACCTCAGTATGTGATGGCTATGACTACCTGAGTGGTGACTCGCTTCACCTTCATTATT